>SJYC01040264.1:0-13771 GCA_006408675.1 Madoqua kirkii | reverse complement strand
AAAAAAAAAAAATCACTCCTAAATGTTCGCTCCTGACTGCAAAGGATAATTTACTATGTGTGAAATTCTGTTTCGCTTCCTCACTCATTGAATATATTACAGTAAGTCCCCTACATGTGAACCTCCAAGTTGTGAACTTACAAAGATAAGAATGTGAAGACCTGATGGAATTGGAGGCCAGGAGAAGGGACAGGAGGAGAGACAAGAGGAAGAAGAAGAACCAAAGAGATTTGTGACACAGGAAATGGTAAGAGAAGTTTGTTTCTTTGAGGAGGCACCTGGTTTTTGAGGCACCAGATCTAAATGTAGAATGGTACACAAAGTTTATAGCAGTCATTCAGAATGCAGTCCGGTGCCACCATATTATCTGTGGTGAGAGAGAAAAAAAAAAAAAAGAGCTACTACCCAGATGCTTGCTGCTCAGAAGAAAATCTACAACAAGGCTAGACAGTGTATTAAAAAGCAGAGACATTACTTTGCCGACAAAGGACTGTATGGTCAAAGCTATGGTTTTTCCAGTAGTTATGTACAGATGTGAGAGTTGGACCATAAAGAAGGCTGAGCACCAAAGAACTGATGCTTTCAAACTGTGGTGTTGGAAAAGACTCTTGAGAGTCCCTTAGACAGCAGGGAGATCAAACCAGTCAATCCTAAAGGAAATCAAACTTGAATATTCACTGGAAGGACTGATGCTGAAGCTGAAGCTCTAATACATGGGCCACCTGATGTGAAGAGCCAACTCATTAGAAAAGACCCCGATGCTGGGAAAGATTGAAGGCAGGAGGAGAGGGGGACGACCGAGGAAGAGATGGTTGGGTGGCCTCACCGACTCAATGGACATGAGTTTGAGTGAACTGTGGGAGATGGTGAAGAACAGGGAAACCTGGTGAGCTGCAGTCCACGGGGTCGCAAAAAGTCAGACACGACTGAGTGACTGAACAACCACTACCTAGACATTACTGGATTGTTTTTTCAAGAGAGTAGATAGAATTGAATTCAGCAAGGAACCAAACCCTGTGCCATCAATGCCAGGTGTGAATCAAATTGCAGCTTGCCCTCGGTCTCCTCTTGCTGATGATCCTTTAGCTCTGCCATCTTCCACCTCTTGTCTCTCCTCCAGTCAGTAACTCTTGCTAGTTCATTCGATGCCAGCTCCTATATGCCAGCTGTTGTATTTTACTACTGTACTTTTTCAAGGTGCTATGACACTAAAAATGTTTTAGTTTTTGTTTGTCTTTTTATGTGCATATTATTTGTGTGAAAAGTATTATAAACCCATTACAATGCTATATTACAGTACTATATAGCTGATTGTGTTAGGTCCCTAGGCTAACTTTGTTGGACTTCACAACAAATTGGGCTTACGAACGGGCTCTCAGAACTCATATGTAGAATTCATATGTAGGGGACTTACCGTACTGGCATATCAATTGATGTGTCATTTTTGTTATTTTCCCCCAAAGACTTGCTTTGTTAATTGTGTTTGCCTAAGGGCATTTAGAAATTAGTTTGCATTTCTGAGTACAAATCTACAGGGAAACCTGATAGAATGCAAATTGCTTATCTGTGTGGGGTAACCTCATTAATTCTATAGTAACCCTTATTTTATTAGCTTTCCCCACGAGACAGCAAGTGACACAAGCTAAGGAAGAAAAGTTAAGAATTTTGATGGCAATTAATGTCAGCGAGATTAATTGCGAGTTCTTCGATGGAGGGACCAAATCTATGAATAATTTATTGAACCCCAGTTTTGTGCAAGGACCATGGTGGATGAACTGGTGAGTTCTGAGTCTCTTCCCAGTCCGTCCCTTGGCCTCTCTATGAGACTTATTTTTGGACTGTGCTCGATCTTCATTGTGGTTCTCAGGCCTTCTCTAATTGCAGTGAGCAGAGGCTATTCTCTATTTGTGTATAGGGGCTTCTCATGGTGGCGACTTCTCTTGTTGCAGAGCACTGGGCTCTAGAGTGGGCTTCAGTGGTTGTGAGACTTTTAAGGAGTGTGGAGAAGAAGAGGGAGCCATGATCTGTCATCTACAGTCACAAGAAAAAGGAGTATAGGCAGGACTGCCACAGGAAAGAGGTGAAGTTAAATGTGAGGAATACATTCTGGATATCTGCTTTGGTATCCACAGGAACACTGGTCTGAGTTCCTCCTTCTGGGATCAGGCCCTGAGTGGTGCTGGGACTAGATTCTGGGCTTAACAGGAGCCAGATGGATCTCCCCTAGGAAGGCTGTGAGGATTTGCTCCAGGTGATCCATCTTTCTCACCAAACAAGTCACTTCACTTTTTTTGTTCCCTGGTTTTCCCATTTGTCTTGCTGATCATTGAACCCAGGGTAGCCAAGGCAAAGCTGAAAGAAGATATAAGGAGCCATAGGAACCGCAGACATTCTTTACTCTCTAATGGCTGATTCAGCAGCAAGAACTCAACTCACCCACAAGAACGTTTCAGGCAGTGCTTATACAGGACAGCCAAGCAAGCACACCACAGTGTTCTGGGTGGGTGCTCACAGTGCCACACGTGACCTCAGCTGTAGGACACGAGTGGAGTGGGACGAGAGAGCCTGACCACGACTCAGTTCAGTTTAGTCGCTCAGTCGTTTCTGACTCTTTGCAACCCCATGAACTGCAGCACGCCAGGCCTCCCTGTCTATCACCAACTCCTGGAGTTCACTCAGACTCATGGCCATTGAGTCAGTGATGCCATCCAGCCATCTCATCCTCTGTCATCCCCTTCTCCTCCTGCCCCTAATCCTTCCCAGCATCAGAGTCTTTTCCAATAAGTCAACTCTTCGAATGAGGTGGCCAAAGTACTGGAGTTTCAGCTTTAGCATCAGTCCTTCCAAAGAAATCCCAGGGCTGATCTCCTTCAGAATGGACTGGTTGGCTCTCCTTGCAGGCCAAGGGACTCTCAAGAGTCTTCTGCAACACCACGGTTCAAAAGCATCAATTCTTGACCACCGCTACCTGGCCAATTGTTCTTCCCTTAACCATTGATGTAGTGGCCAGCACTGGGCTTGTCCTAAATTTCCTCAGGAGGTTAAGGACATGTAAGAGAAAGGAAGATGTGCCCTTGTGAAAACCAAACTAAAGCCTTTGAAATTATATTAGTAGTAACCCTTCTGCTAGACAGGGTGTGTGGAGAGGTTACACATTACATTACTTCTTCTTAAACAGACAATTTTAGGTAGTTAAGACAGATATTATTATCCTCTTCTTGCAGATATGCAAACTGAGCCCTGAACTCCAGTAAAAAGATGGGTAGTGGTCTCTTAATTCATGAGTAGCACCTGAGAGTCTTTTGTTTATTAAAGCTTGTAGGTTGATTATTGAGGAAAAGTGCATTATTCACCTGATGTTAATTATACTACTAAAAATGATCAAAAATTACCTTAGTTAATACACGTTACTGTCGATACTGTGAATGATCCTTTCCTGCTCAGGAAGAAATGATCCTTTCCTGCTCAGGAAGAAATTCCTCTCTTGTCTAAATCCAGAATCCTCTTTTAAACTCACGGGGAACACCATCTACTATATTGGACTACATCTCCCATCATACAACGGGAAACGTGCAGAACGCCGCCGTGATTCGACGGGACCTTTAACCAATCTGATGCTAGGCTCTCATTCAGCGACCTATTGACTCCAGGTAGAGGCGGTACCCTCAGTTGCTAGGCTGGTACCCTTTCCGGAAGTGGTTGTTGGCCGCTGCAGGGCAACACCCCGGCGTCCCTGGAAGCGGGAGCCGGGGTGGTGCTGGGGACACCGCGCAGAGCCGGGAGCTAGCGCCCTGGGCCTCCCGGGGTGGGGGCCAGGTGAGGACGCCCTCGAGGGAGAGGTTGGGTGGCGGGGAACGGAGGGAAGCGGGAGAATCGAGGCACATTCGTGTGCCACTCAGCGGGATGTGCACGAGTGTGGGCGGGAACTGAAGGAAGAAGTGAGGATGGAGCGGCCTGATCAGTGCGGCTGTATCCAAAATCCGAGTGGCGGAAGGGCCTGGGCTGGAGTGCTGGCGGGGCAGTGAGAGCGGGCCCTGGGCCACGAGTGTCAGCTGGCGGGGCCTCTAGCTTGTTTGTCCTGTTCACAGTTTTTGTGTAAGGCCGGCCTTCTAAACCCTGCTTGAGTACTTCTCTTGGGGAAGCTTCTCCCGTGTCCGAATCCGGGCAGGCCCAACCTTCTGCTGTCTTTTGGTCAGTGGGGAAGATAGTAAGTTTTTTGCTTTTTTCTTTCCTTGCATTAATTAAAAAATCCACCTTTTCCCTCTGGAACTGCCCTTCTCACTTGCCTTCTTCTCTCTAGTTTCCTAGCTCCCACCCCCATTAGCCTTCACAAGCCCCTCCTTTCTACCCACCACATTCCGTCTTGGGGCTGTTTCACCCAGAGTTTCAATTACCATCTATTTAACGGTTACTCCCCAATTGGCTCCCATCAGACCTCTTTTCTTGAAGTCCACTTGCTGACTGATCATCCCCAGCTGAATGCTGACCCAGCCTTCCTGGTCCCTCAGATCTGTTCCTCCTTTGTAGCTCCTGTCTCAGTGAAGGACTCCACCCCTTCACTCACTCAGCCACATCTGCACTTGTAATTCATTCATCTAGAATATGCTGCAAACATTTGTTGGACATTTCCTTTAGGCAGTATGCTAGGTGGGGCTGTTGGGCAAGGCATAGCAGTGAGCAGATGAGCACAATATACTGGCCTAAGTGCTGATTGTCCTCCAGTTTCTCCCTCACTTACTGCAGACATCAGGTGCTATTATTCTGCCTGCTACTACACCTAGAATCTGGCCCTTTTAATTCTCACAGCTACTGACTTCGTTTATCATTTCTTGCCTGTGTTTTCAGGATAACTTTCTAAGTGCTTTCTCTGCTTGGGTTCTTGCCCTTCTCCAGTTAGTTTTACACAGCTGTCAGAATCATCTCTCTAAACTACAGATCTGATCAGGCCGATCTCCTTTGTGAAATCCCGTGATGGCTCCTTGTTGTGTCAAGATGCAGCCACAGTCCTCCCAAGCCATTTACCATGTGTCCCTTACCTTCCATTGTACGTCTTTCTCCTGACATTGTCCCTTGTGCACTGGCCACCCTGCTTGAACTATTATAAAGAAAGTTCACCACCGAAAAGGAGAATACTTCCTGGAGAAGGCCCTGAGGAGAACATGGAAGACAGTAGAGTTGATTATGCAATGGGGATGAGCATAGAGGCTTCCCTAGTGCCTCAGTGGTAAAGAACTGTCTGCTGAGGTAGGAGATGTGGGTTTGATCCCTGGGTCTGGAAGATTCCCTGGAGAAGGAAATGGCAACCCACTCCAGTTTTCTTGCCTGGGAAATACCATGGAGAGGGGAACCTTGCGGGCTACAGTCTATGGGGTCACAAAATAGTCGGACACGACTTAGTGACTAAGCAAAAACAATAAAAGAGCACAGATTTGGGAACATCTTTAGCTTTGAATCCCAGCCCTGCCACTTAACAGCTGGGCAAGTTGCCTCAGTTCCTTCATCTGTAAAATGGGGGTAATAACTAGGTCTAAAAGGGTGTTTTTTAAGAGCTCAAGGCTTTGGAGTCAGATAGACATGGATACATGCATGTTCTACTGTGCCACTTACTAGCTGTGAAACCTTGAGCAAGTTAAGGTTTTTTAAATTTGCTTATCCTCAGATTACTTTTTTGAAAAGTAAGAGATTATAAAAATCTCTATTTAGCAGAGAGGATGAGGTGAGATGATGTATACACAGCACTAGTACAGTTCTGGGAACGTAGAAAGTATTCAGTGACTATAAGCTTTTGTTGTCTTCATTAATTCTCTGCACCTGCCATATACTCTCTTCTGCCTCTTTGCCTTTGTACAAACTGTCTTTTGTCTCCAGATAACCGTACTCCCTCATCCTGATGAGCTCCTGCTTAACTTTCAAAAGCCATCTCGATGGTCCTCGGCAGTGTTTCTCCTGATCTCCCAAAGTAGGATAGGTCGCCCTTACCTTTGTGTCCTGTTGTATTTTCTGTTACTTCCCTTAATGCACTTAACACACTGCATAATCGTGTGTTTACATATTTGGCTTCACAGCTAGCTTGAGCTGAAGTGTTACCAGCTTTGTAGCCCTGACAGCACAGTGCCTGACCAGTCAGTCAATAAGTGGTTATTGGATGTCTGAATGGCCTTAATTTACATTCCCCGGTGCTAGATCTGTCCTCTGGAGCAATGCAGACTGTGCCCTTTAAATAAGTGAATGTTTGGATGGCATCACTGACTCAATGGATGTGAGTTTGAGCAAACTCCAGGAGGTGGGGAAGGACAGGGCAGCCTGGCGTGCTGCAGTTCATAGAGTTGCAAAGAGTCGGACTTGACTTACTGACTGAACAACAATAATAACTAACATTTACTGAGATTTTCGGAGAAGGCAGTGGCACCCCACTCCAGTACTCTTGCCTGGAAAATCCATGGACAGAGGAGCCTGGTAGGCTGCAGTCCAGGGTGTCGCTAAGAGTCAGACACGACTGAGCAACTTCACTTTCACTTTTCATTTTCATGCGTTGGAGAAGGAAATGGCAACCCACTCCAGGGTTCTTGCCTGGAGAATCCCAGGGATGGCAGAGCCTGGTGGGCTGCCATCTATGGGGTCACACAGAGTCGGACACAATTGAAGTGACTTAGCAGCAGCAGCAGCATTGAGTTTTTACTATGTTTTGAGTATTTTACATGCATTAAGTCACTTAATCCTCATAACCCTTCTGGATAGACATTGTTGTTATCCCCATTTTACAGGTGAGGAAACTGAGGCAACTTGCCCAGGTGGTAAGTGATAGAGCTGGGATACAAAGCCAAGAATGTTCCCAAGCCTGTGCTCATTACCACTACCTAATCAGCTCTAATGGCTTCAGCGTTCTCCCCAGTGCCTTCTCCAGTAAATCTTTTTTCTGGTAGTGAACTTTCCTTATAATTGTTCAAGCAGGGTGGAAGAGATGATACTCGGGGAACCCTAAGTATGCATATGCATGTGTGTGCTTGGTGAGTATGCAAGTGTGCAGAACTTTTTGGCTTTGCCTGTTAAATTAGACCACATGCATGGGAAGGTAACCACGATGTGGGGAGACTGGAAACCAATGGCATGTGCTGAAGGGAAGGGAGCTGGGAAAACTTGACTTGGAGTAGAGACGCCTTGGGTGCTCTCTGTGGGTCCAGAGGGTGGAACAGGACAAATGGAGGAAGTTTCTTAGAAACAGATTTTGGCTTAAGGTGAGAAAGACTGTTTACTAGTTAAGAATGATCCAACTGTGGAATTGGCAGTAATATCAGTAATACTGCTAAATTTATTTAACATATTTTGTGTATCAGGGACTGTGCTTGGTACAAGTATTGTTTGATCTTCAAACAGCCTTGTGAAGTAGATTATCATGGCTGTATGAGTTAGGCACTTGAGGTGACTGAGGCTTAGAGAAGGGGAAGTACCTGCCTAAGGTCAAACAGCTGGTAAGCAAGGGAGATGGGATTTAATTCACCTGTTTCTGGCCCCCGAACTGGTGCTTCGAATGGTGCACCCCGAATGGTGCTTCGACCATTAATGCTGTCTGACACAAAGCACAGAGGAAAAATTTGGCATGGGAAGGGCAGTTGGACCGAAGCTCTTGGGGTTTTCTCCTGGCTTTTGGGATTCCTCGGTTGTCTGTTAGTGGTTTAGAGCGGTGACCGGGCTTCTGCCTGTATATAGCTTAGTTTAGGCTTGGTTGCAAAATGCCAAAGGAGGCAGAGGCATGGCCTCAGAAGTCTGTGGTTTAACAGGAGAGGTAGAACACACTCCCATGAAAAAGGTCATGTGGAAAATAATATGCCTGTGAACACAAGAAAACCTGCGTGCTTTGTGCTGAAGTGGTTGTAAGTTGACAGGAGAGGCTGAGGTTAGTCAGAGAGGGCTTCCTGGAGGAGGTATATGACCATTCCTTTTTTTTTTTGGCTAGATTCTGGGATTGGCAGGAGATAGATGAGGACAGTTGGGTGAGCCTCCCCCAGAGCTCTGTGGCTCACAGTGAGCGCCAGGCTTGGTGGCGCGCCCCCGTCATCAGGTTTCATCTGCTCGGTTGGTACCTGCTGCACGGAGTGCAGTGTTGATGGTCCTGAAGCCTCGTGAGGGTGCCAGGGTTGGCAGCGCTGTCCCTTCGGGTCTCGGGCTTGGTGGGAAACGTTAGGACACGTGTCGTGTGTTTGCCGAAGCTGACCTCAGGGCTGCTTTCTTAGACCTCATTTTAGACCCTCTCACCCAGGTTACAGTCAGCTCTCATCTAGATTGGTTCATGGTTTCCTCCCTAATCTCTTTGTAGCTTCTCTGATTTTCTTCTTTCCAACCTGGCCTCCATTCCTGTCTGTATTTCCAGTGGCTCCTGGAGTAACCTCTTTCAAAATGTGTATCTGGAAACACCTTTCCTCACTTCAGCTCGCTGGACCTTCCAGGCCAAGTTCCCGACGTGGCCTGGCTGCCACCCACCTGCCCAGGATCGTCTCCGACAACCCTTCTCTTCGCTTAGTGTTCTTTCCTGTTGGAGGCCCTTTGCACCTGCTGCTGCTTTTGTTAGAACACCTTTTCCTCCTTTGTCTGGTGACTGCCTATTCATTCTTCCCTTCAGCACGGGCTTCATCTAAATCAGGCACATTTCCTTCAGAGCTCTTCCCCAGTTAAAACTACACACTTTGCTATGACTGGTTTGTCTCCTTGCCTCACTAGACCAGTTCCAGGGGAGTAGCACCTGAATCTGTTTTTAATTGCCTCTCCAGTGCCCAGCAATAAATAAATGTTGGATTGGCCAAAAGTTCATTTGGGTTTTTCTGTAGGATATTAAGGGAAAATCCAAACACACATTTTGGGCCAACCCAGTACTTCTGGAATGAATAAATGATCTCCAGCTGCCACTGAACAAATATGGTCTCTCTTCCACTGCCTTCCTCAGTCCTGCAGTTCCTGTTCCTTTTTGCTCTGTCCTTGCCTGCCTCTTTCCTGAAGACAAGGAAACAGATGACCCACATTTTAATTTTTTTTCCGGCAGAACATTTGTTTGACATTTGAGTGATGCAGGAATTTAGATTTTCCACATTCTTCCCGAACTTTATAAATAAACACAGACAGTTTTGTAAGTAGCTAATGAGGCATTTTGCCAGGAAGACAAGGGATTTTACCTGCCCCCGCTTTCTGGAGATGGCACATGTCTAGGGATAGGGAAGTCTGTTAAAGGCACAACTTCTCAGATTCCTTGAGTTAGTTGGTGCAGTGCCTCGTATAGATCACTGCCTGTTGAATTGAATAAGGTACAGCCTGATGTTCAGGCCATTGTGATTCCTCCACCCCCTGAGATCCTTTCCCTTTTTCTTTCCCTCTCCTCCCTGACTCAGAGGATTAAAGATTCTGAGCTCTCTTTAAGCCCGCAGCCTGTGGACCATGTTCTACTGCCCTGGTTCTTGGTACTTTCCTGCTTTGCTTTTCCCACGTCGGGGTCCTACTTATGGCAGACTCTCCGTGTGGGGGCATTACAAGCATTACATCCACAGGTGTTACGTGTTCTTAGGGGAGGGAGAGAGCGTCTCACTTGGGCTTAAGTACTGCGGGGAAGAATGCTGCTTTCTTTAGCCTTTCTTCCTGAGGCACTCAGTTACTGCTTGGAGGTGTCGTGGTGGGAATGAGGGGTGGCAGAAGGCTGGCTCCGTTGGGTCCAGTGATGGACAAAGGGAAATATCTTTTTTAAAGGCATTTTATCTGTTTTTGGCTGTGCTGAGTCTTTGTTGCTGCACCTGGGCTTTTCTCTCGTGGTGACGAGCAGGGGCTGGTCTACAGTTGCTGTGCGTGGGCTTCTCATTGCGGTGGCTCCTGTTGCGGGGAACGGGCTCTAGGGTACGTGGTCTTCAGTGGTTGTGGCCCCTGGGCTTAGTTGCCCCACAGCATGTGGGATCTTGCCAGACCAGGGGGTCGAACCTGTGTCCCACAGCATGTGGGATCTTGCCAGACCAGGGGGTCGAACCTGTATTGGCAGGTGGATTCTTCTCCACTGTACCACCAGGGATGTCTGGGAACCATCTTTTCTGAGTCCTAAGGCAAGACACCTCCCTTGACCATCTCTCACCTACCAGGGTGCAGTGAGGGCCACGGAATGGTCCTTCAGAGATCCTTTGCGTTTATCAGGGTCCCCCCTCCAGGGATCTTGGAGCAGATTCAGAGTCACCGACCTGGCTGTTTCCCGAGCATTCTTCACGAGCCGTATCCCAGCCTCCTTTCTGTTGACCAGATCTTTCTGCCCACTCCCCTGCTGCGAGGGCTGTGTCATGCTCACCGCCCCAGGTGAACAGTGCTGAACAGTTTCTGAAGAGGCGGCTGCAGGAGACGTCAGAAAGTTCCTTCAGGCTCCTCCCTTTGGTCCCAGCGGAGCGGCTGACGCTGCCTCAGTGGGGGAAGCCCTCCGAAGGGCTGTCTGCATGCGCTACAGGCTGACTTGTCCAGGCGTCTTCAGGCTTCAGTGTGCGAGCTCCCACAGGGAGCTGGTGCTGTGACCTGGGGTCCCGAGGTCGCCGAAGGAGCAGGAATGCGAAGGGAGGAACAGGTGTGGAACCACACCAGCCTGTCAGTTGAAGAATGTGATATTGCCCCGTTCCTGAGCTAGAAACCTTGCATTCAGGTTGGTTCCTTTCTACTCTTCTGCCCCCACCCCGCCCCCATCCTGGTCCTGTTGATAGCTTAGGAGAATAGGTCGGATTCGTGATCTCTGAAGAAGATTTATCTTGGGGATCAGGGACCAGAAACTTTTGTGTAGCAGAGTTTTACTGAAGTGAAAAGGGACTTCGAAAACTTCTGACATAGACATCAGAAGGGGGATGGAGAATGCCCCCTTGCTAGTCTATGCAAGGGGGTTATATACTTTTTAAAATTAGTTATTATAATAAATCAGAAGAATGTCTCAAGGTTGTAAAGATCTTACTAGACCCACTCCCATAATTTACATTTTAAGATAACAGGATTAGCCAGAAGGTTTTCAGTAAGGAGAAACTGTCCTCAAGCAGGATACATTGATATATAATTCTTAGTTACAGAGTTTAAACTGAGTTGTTTGTTGTGTAATCATCAGTTCCAGGCTTAAAGAAAAAAAAGTGTTTTAGGCGCCTAAGACTAAAGAGTGTAGGGAAAAAAAGATGTTTATCCTTTCTTCCTCCTTGAGAATTCCAGACTCCTATCTTCTCCTCGAGAGCCCCAGACCCCCCTCTCCTCCTCAGGAATCCTGGGCTCCCTATCAACCTGCCTAGGAATTGACTCTCACGTTAAACCTGACGTCACATCGTCCCTTGTGTCTGTCCCTTTTTCTCCACTCTCACTGCTTCTGGCCTAGTGTAAGCCCTCATCATCTTTCCAGGGGAGAGTAGCCTCTTCAGTGATTTTCCTGACGCTAGTCTCTCATCTCTCCAATCCGGCCACGCCACTCCTGCCAAAGTTCTCATCTTGAAAAAAAAAGGCCACTCTGTGTCACTTGCTCCCACCAAAGCCCTCAGTGACTCCCCTCTGCTATAGGGAGAGTCAAGGCCCTTCAGCATCATCCAGCAAGCTCACCATGACGGGCCTGGCGTCCCCACGGTCCCTGCCATGTGCACTGGCATGGGCGCTACATAATGCCTTGCCTCAAAGGCTGTTCCCTCTGCCTGGGTTCTTGTCAGCCTTCTGTAGCTATAGGGAGAGTCGAGGCCCTTCAGCATCGTCCACCAAGCTCACCATGACGGGCCTGGCGTCCCCACGGTCCCTGCCATGTGCACTGGCATGGGCGCTACATTAATGCCTTGCCTCAAAGGCTGTTCCCTCTGCCTAGGTTCTTCCCTCTGCCCTCAGAACTCTTGTCAGCCTTCTGTACCCAGTTCCTTAACAAAGTCTTCCTTCATCCCTGCACTGGGAGTGTGTGACTTCTTCCTTAATACTCCCCAGAGCAGGATTCTTTTTTTTCTCTCTGCCTGCTACTTCTGGCGAAGCTGTGGGCCTGCCTCCACTAGACTGTAAGCCCCCTGAGGGCTTTGCTGAATGTCAGTAGGAGTGTGCAAATGGGGCCACATGTTGAGACAGCCTGCACACACTGGGGGACAGTGGTGTATGGGCTGCGTGTGCTGCCAGTTATTTTGGTGAATGAAGTCAAACTCTTGAGAGAGTTGGGTTTCCAGAACTTTTGTGGTCCATGGAATCTTCAGCAAGGCTTTGGGGGAAGTGTGTCTCCAGGAACTTTCTCCAGGAACTATAAGGGTTGTAAGTTCTGAGCTGTTGGTTCCCCGCTCCACTCTCCTCAGTTTCTGGAAAAACCTCCTATCTGGCCCAGCTGGCCTGTGGGGGCTGGGCTGCCCAGGTGCCCCAAGACCAGCTCCAACTTCTCCCCTTCCAAGCTGGGGCACTGATTTACTGCGTGTGCTGCCAGTTATTTTGGTGTTTAGGGTTTTCTAGCAGGGGTCATAGACTGTTAGTTGTTACTCGTTTTTGTATCAAACTCTTGAGAGAGTTGGGTTTCCAGAACTTTTGTGGTCCATGGAGTCTTCAGCAAGGCTTTGGGGGAGGTGTGTCTCCAGGAACTTTCCCTGGTACAGAACCTATAAGGGTTGTAAGTTCTGAGCTGTTGGTTCCCCGCTCCACTCTCCCCAGTGTCTGGAAAAAGCTCCTATCTGGCTCAGCTGGCCTGCGGGGGCTGGGCTGCCCAGGTGCCCCAAGACCAGATCCAACTTTTCCCCTTCCAAGCTGGGGCACTGATTTTTCTCTTTGGGTTGGGGGATCTAGGCGTTGGAGCCCAGACCGATCATGGCCGGCAGACCCATCCGCATAGGGGACCAGCTGGTTCTGGAGGAAGACTATGATGAGAACTACATCCCCAGCGAGCATGGTAAGAGGCCCCGGGGGTGTCACGATAGTTCTGTGAGGGTAATTGCTTCTGATTTAATTTTCGTCCTCCTAGTGCAGAGGAGGGAACGTGCATAGTGCTGCTCAGTATATTTGGGTTAGATCCGGGGCTGGCAAACTATAGCCCATGGGCCTCACTTGGCCTGTAGCTTGCTTTTGTAAATAAAGTTTTATTAGAAAACGGCTATTTAATTTTTGTCCTTCTAGTGCAGAGGAGGGAATGTGCACAGGGCTGCTCAGTATATTGGGGTTAGATCCAGGGCTGGCAAACTATAGCCCGTGGGCCTCACCTGGCCTGTAGCTTGCTTTTGTAAATAAAGTTTTATTAGAAAACGGCCACATGCACTTGTTAATGGCTGCTTTCACACTGTAGGGGCAGTATTGAGTCGTGACGAGAGACTATACAGCCCACAGAGCCTGAAATATTTACTATTTGGTCTTTTATGGAAAAAGTTTGGTGACCTCGGGTCAGATCAGTGATTACTTGTAAATGAAAATATGGTAGAGAAGATATCATAAAATAAAGTGCAGAGGAGGGAACGTGCATAGTGCTGCTCAGTATATTTGGGTTAGATCCGGGGCTGGCAAACTATAGCCCATGGGCCTCACTTGGCCTGTAGCTTGCTTTTGTAAATAAAGTTTTATTAGAAAACGGCTGCACACACTTGTTAATGGCTGCTTTCACACTGTAGGGGCAGTATTGAGTCGTGATGAGAGACTGTACAGCCCACAGAGCCTGAAATATTTACTATTTGGTCTTTTATGGAAAAAGTTTGGTGACCTCGGGTCAGATCAGTGATTACTTGTAAATGAAAATATGGTAGAGAAGATATCATAAAATACAATATGTGCTGAGGCTAGGGGAAACTCAGTTTCTTAA
>SJYC01040262.1:0-17976 GCA_006408675.1 Madoqua kirkii | reverse complement strand
CTTGAATTTGCCAGAGAGATTGGTATTGATCCCATAAAGGAACCACAGCTGATGTGGCTGGCGCGGGAGGGCATTGTGGCCCCACTGCCTGTGGAGTGGAAACCATGGTGAGTTCAGTGTGGGTGTGGCCCTCTGGCTTGTTCTGTGTGGCAGAGGGAGGAGATCAGCTTTAACTGGCTACCTTTTTTTTTATAAGAATGTTCATTTTTATTTATTTATTTGGCTGTATCAAGTCTTAGTTGTGGGTCTTTAATCTTAGTTGTGGCATGTGGGATCTGGTTCCTTGACCAGGGATTGAACCTGGGTCCCCCACATTGGGAGCATGGAGTCTTAGCCACTGGACCACCAGGGAAATCCTTTGGCCACCTTTTGAAGCCTGTCTTGCATAAAACTGGAAACAGCAGTGGGCCATCCCCCTGCTGGGCTGCCTGATGCTTTGGGCCAGAGCCCAGGTCACCTTTCTTTTTTTTCCCAAAGAATGTTCAAACTACTGCACAGTTATACTCATTTCATATGCTAGCAAAGTAATGCTCAAAATTCTCCAAGCTAGGCTTCAACAGTACATGAACCAAGAACTTCCACATGTTCAAACTGGATTTAGAAAAGGCAAAGGAACCAGAGATCAAATTGCCAACATCTGTTGGATCATAGAAAAGGTAAGGGAATTCCAGAAACAACATCTGCTTCATTGACTACACTAAAACCTTTGACTGTGTGAATCACAAAAAACTGTGGAAAATTCTTAGAGATGGGAATACCAGGCCACCTTACCTGCCTCCTGAGAAACCTGTGTGCAGTTCAAGAAGCAATAATTAGGACATGGGACTATGGACTGGTTCCAAATTGGAAAAGGAGTACGTTAAGGCTGTATATTGTCACCCTGCTTGTTCAACTTACATGCAGAGTACATCATGTGAAATGCTGGGCTAGATGAAGCACAAGCTGAAATCGAGATTGCCGGGAGAAATATCAATAACCTCAGATATTCAGATGATACCACTCTTAATGGCAGAAAGCAAAGAGAAACTAAAGAGCCTCTTGATGAGAGTGGAAGAGGAGAGTGAAAAAGTTGGTTTGAAATTCAGCATTCAAAAAAAGAAGATCACGGCATCCGGTCCCATCAGTTCTTTCAGTCGCTCAGTCGTGTCCGACTCTTTGCGACCCCGTGGACTGCAGCACGCCAGTCCTCCCTGTCCTTCACCAACTCCCAGAGCTTACTCAAATTCATGTCCATCGCGTTGGTAATGCCATCCAACCATCTCATTCTCTGTTGACCTCTTCTCCTCCCGCCTTCAATCTTTCCCAGCATCAGGGTCTTTTCCAATGAGTTACTTCTTCCGATCAGGTGACCAAAGTATTGGAGCTTCAGCATCAGTCCTTCCAGTGAATATTCAGGACTGATTTCCTTTAGGATTGACTGGTTTGATCTCCTTGCAGTCCATGGGACTCTCAACACCACAGTTCAGGAGCATCAGTTCTTTGACACTCAGTTTTCTTTATAGTCCAACTCTCACATCCATACATGACTACTGGAAAAACCATAGCTTTGACTAGATGGACGTTTGTCGGCAATGTAATGTCTCTGCTTTTTAACATGCTGTCTAGGTTGGTCATAGGTTTTCTTCCAAGGAGCAAGCGTCTTTTAATTTCATGGCTGCAGTCACCATCTGCAGTGATTTTGGAGCCCAAAAAACAGTCTCTCACAGTTTCGATTGTTTCCCTGTTTGCCATGAAGTGATGGGACCAAATGCCATGATCTTAGTTTTCTGAATGTTGAGTTTTAAGCCAGCTTTTTCACTCTTCTCTTTCTCTCTCTTCAAGAGGCTCTTTAGTTCTTTGCTTTCTGCCATAAGGGTGGTGTCATCTGCATACCTGAGGTTATTGATATTTCTCCTAGCAATCTTGATTCCAGTTTGTGCCTCATCCATCTTGGCATTTTGAATGATGTACTCTGCATACAAGTTAAATAAGCAGGGTGATAATATACAGCCTTGATGTATTCCTTTCCCAATTTGGAACCAGTGTGTTGTTCCATGTCCAATTCTAACTGTTGCTTCTTGATCTGCATACAGATTTCTCAAGAGTCAGGTCAGGTGGTCTGGCATTCCCATCTCTTTAAGAATTTTCCACAGTTTGTTGTGATCCACACAGCCAAAGGCTTTGGCATGGTCAATAAAGCACAAGTAGATGTTTGTTTGGAATTGTCTTGCTTTTTCAGTGATCCAGTGGATGCCAGTCCCATCTCTTCATGGTAAATAGATGAGGAAACAATGGGAACAGTGAGAGTCTTTATTTTCTTGGGTTCTAAAATCACTGCAGATGGTGACTGTAGCCATGAAATGAAAAGATGCTTGCTCCTTGGAAGAAAAGCTATGCCAAATCTCAACAGTGTGTTAAAAAGAAGAGACATTACTTTGCTGACAAAGGTCCTTATAGTCAAAGCTGTGGTTTTTCCAGTAGTCATGTATGGATGTGAGAGTTGGGCCATAACGAAGGCTGAGCACTGAAGATTTGATGCTTTTGAACTGTGACGTTGGAGAAGAACTGTGATGTTGGAGAGTCCTTCGGACTGCAAGGAGATCAAACCAGTCAATCCTAAAGGAAATCAGTCCTGAATATTCACTGGAAGGACTGATGCTGAAGCTCCTGTACTCTGGCCACCTGATGTGAAGAACTGACTCATTAGAAAAGACCCTGATGCTGGGAAAGATTGAAGGCAGGAGGAGAAGGGGCAGCAGAGAGTGAGATGGCTGGATGGCATCACCGATTTCAATGGACATGAGTTTCAGCAAACTCCGAGAGATGAAGGACAGGGAAGCCTGGTGTGCTGCAGTCCGTGGAGCTGCAGAGTTGGACACGACTGAGCAACTGAACAGCAGCAACCAGGCTACCTTTCTGGTCCTGGAGGGTCTCAGCACAGACTTCCAGGGTCCCAGGATCTCTGCTGCTGCCCTGCATCAAGCTCTCAAGCTCCACCATTTGTTTCAGTACACGGAGGAGGTGTCACTGTTACTCTTTGCTGACTGAGATGGAGAGTGACAATACCGGGACCTCTTCAGCGTGTCCACAGTGAATGCTGGTGTTGGAGGGGTTTGCGTCCGGTGACACAGACCGGCAGTGGCTTCTGTCTCCCTGGACTGTGTGCCCTGTTTATGAATGGGTCCAGGTTTCCAGTTTCAGTTTGAGCCCTGAATTGTGAGGAGCAGGTATCACTTGGGTCATCTCGGGTGAACAGAGGTTGACGGTGAGGATCAGACTGGCTGAGGTGGGGCAGCCACTGCCATCCACCTCTGTCTCCCCTCTCCTCCCCGCAAACCAGGATTTTCACTCTTGGAGACCCAGCTCTGTCTTCCTCGTGTACACAGAGCTCTCTCCACGCTGCCTCCCTACCGTAAGTGACCGGAGTTTTGTACCAAAGAATGGGATTTTCTTTGTCCCACACTAGCCCTCAGATGTCCTGGAGGGGTCGTGTCTTCTGCTGGGATTGTGCAGTTGTGTGTACAGGGTGTGATGATTCTTTTCTTTCCTGAACCACTGAATGCATTGGCTATGCTTCAAAATGACTGCAGTTGTGGCCTCACTCATCGCCGCCTCAGAGGCCTAATCCTTCCAGCTTCTTGCGTGGCAGGTTCCCTGTTCTCTGGACCCTTTTAGCCGCTTTTCCTTGGACCTTCTCTAGTTCATGACATCTTTGTTGAGGACAGCGTCAGCACTATGCCTGGTATTCCAGGTGCTGGGGCTCGTGGTTGTATTTGTAGGGTAGTGGTTTCTGTTGGTCTCCAGTATCCATCACGTTAGCCACATTTGCCTCATCATTAATCTCTTTATTTTTCTTTCTTTCTTTCTTTTAAAAAAAAATGTATTTATTTGGCTGTGCTGGGTCTTAGTTGTGGCATGTGGGGGTCTTTATTGCTACATGCAAACTCTTAGTTGTGGCATGTGGGATCTAGTTCCCTGGCCAGGAATTGAACCCAGGTCCCCTGCACTGGGAGCAAGGAGTCTTAGCCAGTGGACCACCAGGGAGGTCCCAGATCTGAAATATTCTCACCACAAAAAAGAAAAGGTGATTATGGAGGTAGTGGAGGTGTTAACTAATCCTGCTGTGGTGATCATTTCATAGTAACGAAGTTTATCAAATCATCATGCTTAATACTGAAAAAATTATCTCATTTCTATAAACTTATTTCACTTCTTACTTAAAAAAAAGAAACCTATGTATATGTGTCCTCTTTCACCCTTACACCCAATCTGGTGAGTAATTGCTGTCACTTGGGGAATTCCTTCCAGGTCTGGATTCTCTGTTGTCTTCCATTGGTCTGTTTGTCTACCTTTACAAATACCATGCTGTCTGGGTTCAGTCAGTCAGTCAGTTCATTCGCTCAGTCGTGTCCGACTCTCTGCAACCCCATGAATTGCAGCACACCAGGCCTCCCTGTCCATCACCAACTCCTGGAGTTCACTCAGAGTCATGTCCATCAAGTTGGTGATGCCATCTAGCATTTCATCCTCTGTCGTCCCCTTCTCCTCCTGTCTCCAATCCCTCCTAGCATCAGAGTCTTTTCCAATGAGTCAACACTTTGCATGAGGTGGCCCAAGTACTGGAGTTTCAGCTTTAGCATCATTCCTTCCGAAGAAATCCCAGGGCTGATCTCCTTCAGAATGGACTGGTTGGATCTCCTTGCAGTCCAAGGGACTCTCAAGAGTCTTCTCCAACACCACAGTTCAAAAGCATCAATTCTTCGGAGCTCAGCCTTCTTCACAGTCCAACTCTCACATCCATACATAACCACTGGAAAAACCATAGCCTTGACTAGAACGGACCTTTGTTGGAAAAGTAATGTCTCTGCTTTTCAATATTGTCTGGGTAACTGTAGCTTTATTGTACATCTTAATGTCATTTAGAGTAAATTCTGCAAATTTTTTCTTCTTTTTCAAAGTTGTATTCTAGGTCCCTTGCATATCTGTATGAATTTTAGAATCAGCTTGTCAATTTCTATAAAAAATCCTGTCTAGGGATTTGACTGAAATTGCACTGAGTCTATAAATCAGTATGAGAGGACTGACATCTTAAACAATATTGAGTTTTCCAACCCATGAACACAGTCTGTTTCCATTTATTTAGGCTTTATTTAATATTGCTAAGAAATCTTTTCTAGTTTTTAGTTTACACATCTTGCCCATATTTTGTCAGGTTTATCTCCTTTTTTGATGCTTCGGTAAATGGTATCTTGTATTTATTTTTGGTATCGAAGTATAGTTGATTTATGATGTATTAATTCTGTACAGCAAAGTGATTCAGTTATAAATATACATCCATTCTTTTTCATATTCTTTTCCATTATGTTTATAAATGTTATCTTTTAAAATGTCAATTTCCAAGTGTTGGTTGCATTCATATAAAATAAAATTGATTTTTGTATACTGACCTTCTAGCCTGCAACCTTGCTAAACTTACATTAGTTCTAGTGGCTTTTTTTGTAGATTCTATAGAATTTTCTACATAGATAGTATGTTTTCTGGGAATGAAGACATTTTTTCATCTTTTTTTCTAACCTGGATACCTTATATTTTTATTTCTTGCTTTATTGCACTGCCTGAAACCTTTAATACAGCTGAATAGAAATGGTGACGATGAACATTTTAGGCTTATTTCTGATCTTAAGGGGAAGCATTCCTCTTAAGTCTTTCACCATTGAGTTTGATGTTAGCCAGTGTTAACTGTAGGGTTTTCTAAATGTCATGTGTCAGGATGAAGAAGTTCCCTTGTATTCCTAGCTTGCTGACTTTAAATCCGAAATGGATATTGAATTTTGTCAAATATTTTTTCCTGCATCTATACATGCATCTGCATATACAGAAGAATCATGATTTTTCTATATTGGTCTGTTAATACGGTCAATTGATTGGCTTTCAATTGTTAGACCGACCTTACTTTCTTGGGGTAAACTGCTTGATAATGGTTACATATTATTGGATTTCATTTATTAAAATTTTGTTAAGTATCTTTTCTCCAAAATAATAGCTTGAAGGAGATGAGATAGAGTTGGGTATTTTTTGAATTATTGATTTCCAATTTTATTTGTTCATTATATCTATTCTTTGTTACATGCTGTTACAGAATTCTTTTCTGGTTCAGTAATTGATCCTGCTTACCTAAATGTTTTATGTGTGCTTGATAAGAATGTGGTCTCTCATTTTTTAGAATGAAGTATAGTGATTTACAGTTTTGTGTTAGTTTCTGGTATACAGCAAAATGATACAGTTATGTATATATGTATATGTGTGTGTATTTATATATATATATATGTATAAGAAATATTTTTTTATATCCTTTTCCATTATGGTTTACTACAGAATATTGAACACAGTTCCTTGGGCTAAACAGTAGGACCTTGTTGTATCTGTTAATACCAAACTCCTAATTTGTTCTTCCCCATCCCTTTTGGTAACCATAAGCTTATTTCGTGTCTGTGAGTCTGTTTCTTAAATGTCCTTTTTATCAAGCGTGCTAAATGTGTTGATCTTCATGTGTCCTGAGTAATTGTTGTCTGGTCTCACTCTTCCCCACCCAGGGGTTGATCCGGGCCCCTGACTGTGAAAGTGCTGAGTTCTACCCGCTGGACCACAAGGGAATTTCCTGGACTCACTCTTGAATAATGGTTTAGTTGCGTACAGATTTGTCAAACAGCCCTTTGACAATATTGTATATTGTGTACCATGATCTTCTGTCTGTTGGGTTTGCTAATAAGACATGTTTTTTGGCTTTATTAGTTGTTCCGCTGTAGGTAATCAATTTTTTCCCCCTCTGGTTGTTTTCATTATTTTGTTTTTAATCTTTGGTGTCCTGTAATTTCACTACAGTATATCTAGGTGTGGATTCACTTTTATTTACTGTGTGCAGGAGTTGGAATGCTTTCTTACTCTGAGGACTCATGTCTCTCTTCAATTTTGAAAACTTCTCAATCATTATCATTTTCTTTTCTGAAACTCTTACTATAAATATATTAGACTTAGTTATTTTAATCCACCATGTCTCTTAACTTCTGTTTCATATTTTAGAAATGAGTTTATAATTTTCTTTAGCATATATATTTCCCAATTCACTATTTGTTTCTTCTGTGTCAAATCTGCTGCTTAATCATCGTGTGTTTTTGTTTGTTTGTTTTGAATTTAGTGACTGTGAATTCCTACAAGTTCTCTTATGTTTTCTTTTCTTAGTTTTAGTTTTCATTTTGGCTGCAGTGGGTCTTTGTTGTGGCATGCCCGCTTCTCTAGATGTGGTGTGTGGGCTTAGCTGTGGCATGTGGGATCTTAGTTCCCTGGCCAGGGACTGACCCAGGCCCCCAGCATTAGGAGTGTGGAGTCTTAACCACTGGAGACCACCAGGAAAGTCCCCTTATGTTCTTTTCAGTATGTGTAGGTTTCTTTATTTACTTTTAAAGAGTTTTGTTCTTTCGTTATGGATTCTCTTCCTTTTATCCCTCCAATAATCTTAAATATTGTTATTTTTAGTCTTCTTTTGGTTGTTCGACTCTCAGTTCTTCTTTTCATTGTGTTACTGATTTCCCCTCATGGTGAAATGTTTCCTCGCATGGTTTGTAATTATTTATTGTGCATTTTGTGAATTCATTTTCTGCAGAGGTTTATTTTCTGTGAGTGTCTCATTCTTAGGTTGTTGAGTAGCCTTACAGTGGTTTCTGCCAAGGATTTTTTAGTGCTTTGGGACTAAATTTTTATGTTAATTTCATGGACCTGGATTTTCTTACCACATTTTGGGCTCTATTTACATATGTCTTGGGGTTTCAGTTTTTCATTAAATTTTATTTTCCCCACCTAGAACCTGGAGTGGGCGATGTGCCTCCTTGCTACTTCCGTGGCCCACTAGGGCTTTTTATTCATGGTGAGAACAGCCTGAAGAGCCCCAGATGTATCTAGGGTCTCAGTTTTAGTTTCCAAACTTACGACGCCCTAAGGCCACATTTTGTTCTAGATTGGCATTTAAACTCAAGTTCCCTGGGCCTATATCCAGGCCAGATCCCGACCTTGGCCTGTCCTTTCATGCACTTATTACTCAGATTTCTTGCTTGCTTTCCGTTTCTGGCCTCTGAGAATTTCTCTTTCTGTTGGCTGTGTGAATAAGACGCTGTGAACATCGATGTACAAATAACCTGTTTGAATTCCTGCTTTGAGTTTTTTGGGGTGTACACCTAGAGGCAGAGTTGCTGGTTTATACGGTAATTCAGATTTTTAATATGGTGCTGTATCTTTAAATTTACTGTTACTTTTGCCCGTGCTGGGCCTTCGTTGCTGTGTGCAGGCGGTCTTTGGTTGCAGAGGGCAGGGGCTACTCCAGTTGGCGCAGCGCCTCATTGTGGTGGCTTCTCTTTTTTGCGGGGCACGGGCTTTGGGGTGCAGGGGCCTCAGTAGGTGTGGCACGGGGCTTAGTTGTCCTGTGGCATGTGAGATCTTCCTGGACCAGGGACGGAACCTGTGTCCCCTGCATTGGCAGGCAGGTTCTTAACCACTGGACCACCAGGGAAATTCGGTAACTCTAACTTGTTGAGGAACGGTGGCACTGTTGCTCACTTGGGCTGTACCATTTTACGTTCCCACCAGCAGTGTCCAAGAGTTCCGGTTTCTCTACATCCTCGCCAGCGCTTGTTATTTTCTGCTCTTGTGATAATAGTTGTGTTAATGGGTGTGAAGTGGCATTTCATGGTGGTTTTAATTTTCATTTCCCTAATGTTGAGTGATGTTGAACATCTTCTCATGTGCTTCTTGGCCAAGACAAGGTCAAGTTTCATAAGGAGCCTGATTAGAATTGTATTGGATTTATATGTTAATTTGAGGATTATTGTCATGTTTACAGACTTGAATCCTATTCAGGAACACGGGGTGTCTTACCAGTTATTCCCCACCCTCACCCCCCGAATTTTCAGTGAAACTTTATGAAGGTCTTGCACACACTTTATTCCTGGGTATTTTATCTTTCACATTGATTGCTATTGTGATGGTTTTTTTTCCCATTAGCTGTCCTAATGGATTACCGATAATGGTTGATGGGATGAATGACTTATTTTAGACCAATTTTCGCCATACTGAAACAGATTCTTGAGGCCCACCTACATTATTTTCTTTTATTGTTGGTTGACTGCACTAACTTGGATTGTTGCCTCTTATGTGTTTTGAGTCTTTTGCAAAATCACAACATATTTTTTTCTTTAGATCATTTATGAAAATATTAAGCAACATCTATCCTAGAATATATCTCCAAGACATCATAGCGTTTGTATTTATCCATCTGAAATCAAGTTTTCCTTCTTTAGTCTAGCATGAATTCTCAGGAAACCTAATGATTAAACATCTCCATGTGAGAAGTCCTTAATATTCTACTTGGTTGTTTCTGTCTAACCTAACTCCTTATTCTTAGCCACATCTAACCAATTTTGTATTAATTCTTTCTTCTCTTCTTCCTCTCTCCCTCTTTCCCTCTCCCCACAATTCTTCCCTCTTCTCTGCTTCCTTGTCGTTTTTCTTTTTTCCTGAGCAGGGACTAACTTGTGACCTCTGCTCATCCCCCAGCCAGGACATCACAGGTGATATTTACTATTTCAACTTTGCCAACGGGCAGTCCACGTGGGACCACCCCTGTGATGAACACTATCGGAACTTGGTGATCCAAGAGCGGGGCAAGCTGTCAAATCCTGGGGCCACTAAGAAGAAAGAAAAGAAAAAGAAAAAGGAAAAGAAAAACAAGAAGGATAAAGAGACCTCCCAGAGTCCCCTGTGAGTTAGTGGGTGCCAGCTCCCAGAGAGACCAGACCTGAAACCTGAGGGGGTATTGGGAACCTCTGGCTGTTTATAGCTGGGAGATTAAGACCAACAACAGTAATTTTGTGATAGTACATCATCTGAATTGTATCTGTTTTCTGGCAGATTTTCCTTTTAGCTTCTAGAACTAGTGCTTACTACTGCTAAGCAATTTCTGCTCCCCTCCCTACTGGGAGGCATATATAACATAATAGGGTCAGAGAGCAAGTGCCCGACTTGGGACAGGGTTTTGCAGTGGTCCGAGAACTGATGCCGTCTGCCTGTATGGAGAGTCGGGTCACAGGGAGCAGTCGGTGGAGGCCAGAGAGCCTAGAGGAGCAAGTGCCTCCCCTCTCCTTTCCAAGCCAGGCCTGCCCCGAGTGGATTCATTGTGTGTCTCAGTGGCGCGAATTCTTGGATGTCTGATGGGCCGTAATTCGGTTTTCAGAACACCAGCGGCTTCAAGATCCAAAAAGAAAAGGCTGAGGCTTTATCTGCTCCCGTGGGTAGTCTTTTCGGCCGGCGTCCTTGGTTCATGGTGGACACCGATGTTTGATTGCAGTGCCCTCGCCTTATTCCCCAAGCAGCTTTCTCACTCAAGACTTGAAAGTGCTCTTTCCCATTACTGTCTTGTGTCCCTCCTCCAGATGTGAGGCAGGTGGGCCATGCTGAGGAGAGGGAGGGGCTTGGGAACCCGGTTCAGCCCAGCGGGAAGCACTGGGAATACCTTCTCAACCATCTCAGTGGTCGAGTTGATTTGCTCTCTTGTTTATGGTCTTTATTTCCCACTGGCGCCTGGTGCTTACTTCTCAGCAAAAATTCCCCCATTTGCCTTCCTTCCCAAGGTGTCAGTTCTGGTGTTGGATGGTTGCTGATAAATTTATCCTTTTTATCATTTCCAAGCTCTGCTGATAGGCTTCCTCCATACCCCCACCCCCACCTCATATTACTAGTCATGGTTCTAAGAAATAAGATAGCAAACCCAAATCTTCTGGTGGAAAAAGAGGACATGTCCTTTCCAAAGAGGTTGAATTTTCTAAGGTAAAAGATGGATAATGGGCTTTTCACTAATCTCAGACTATTTTAGTTTCTTTCTTTTTTTTTTTTTGGTTGCGAGGCTTGTGGGATCTTAGTTCCCTGACCAGGGATGGAACACACTCCCCTTGCACTGAAAGTGTGCAAGTGGTCTTAACCACTGGACCATTGGGGAATTCGTGTCGGGGCCTATTTTAGATGACAGTTGGCATCTGGGTAGTGTCTGACATGACTGCAGGTGAGAGAGGGAATGAAGTGAGGGTTCTGTGTTGGAGAGTTGGGTAATAGACCTAGTCCTGGGTATTTGACTGAGTTCCTGGAGCTCCCTGTTACAAAGGATTCCTCCTGTGGTTCAGGAGCCTAGGGCAAGTGGACAGGGCTGGGCTGCCAGTCTGGATCGTGGGGCTCAGGACAGGTGCCTGAAACCTGAGTTTTTTGGGGGGCAGACCTGACCAGGTGTGACCTGGGCTCAGGTAGTTTGGGCTCCCTAGAGGAGAGCTGGGTGGAGTTTAGTGTGAACATGTGAAGAATGTGGTTGATCTTTTAGGAATTTTTCTTTCTTTCTTTATGGCTGCACTAGGTCTCCATTGCTACATGTGGGCATTCTTGGAGGCTACCCTTCGTCACCGTGTATAAGCTTCTCTTTGCGGTGGCTGCTCCAGTTGTGGTGTGCAGGCTCAGTGGCTGGTGATGTGTGGGCTTAGTTGCTCTGTGCCATGTGGGATCTTCCTGGACCAGGGATTGAACCCATGTCCCAGCACTGGCAGGCGGTTTCTTAACCACTAAACCATTAGGGAGGTCCCTAGGGTTTTTTTTTTTTAACCTACCCCAAGATTCCCTGACTCTGTGGACCTGTCTTGAGCAGCCAGCTCATTTGCTAGAAGACCTAGTCTCAGTGTTCAAGGCTCTGCTCGCTGCTCATGTTTCCCCTCTTCCTTCCCTTCTTAGATTATCTCTGATAGTCCTTGATAAGAATGGTGGCTTTTATGAAATTAACCAGTCACAGAATTCAGAGCTTGATGGTACCTCCAGGATGACCTAGTTGGAGATGTTCAGACTTTTTGTTAGTGGTGACGCCACCTTCACATCAGTTCCTCTGTGGAGGGCCAGTGTCTAAAGAAGCAGGGTTGCTCTGGTTGAACCTGGGAGTGAGGGTCTGGGTGATGCTCCTTCCCCACCACGTACCCACTGTGGTGGCCCCAAGGTGCCATGCGAGGTTCCTGAGCCCTGGAGCTCGTCAAGTCTCTTCTTTGTAGATAAGGAGACTAGAGCCCAGACAACAACAAAGCCCAAGGGAGTGTTTAGCTTTTCTCCCCTCTTTGGTTGGTGCTTTTACTGTGAATGGAGGGTGGGTTTCTGCTAAGGGTTTGCCAGCAGCTATGGTAGCCAGTAGAAGTCAGCAGTGCTTGTCTTCGTTTTCTCTGCCTCTTTATATACCCATCTAGGAAACACAGCCTGAGCAGGGCCTTCTGCCTTCCTCCTTTCTCCGTGGCCCGTCTCCTCTCCCAGCACCTGGGCTGGCTGATCTGGACCTAGACCAAGAGACACAGGCTAGAACTGAGGGCTCCTTTAAGAAAGGAAAGAGCCCATGTGTGCTGGGTGACAACCCCAGGCCTCTCACAGGCTCCCTGCCCAGCAAGCTGCAGCCACTCTTCAAAGGCCAAGCTTCCCGAACCCACCAGATCTTTGCTGATGTGGAGAAAATCTTAGGCAGGGCCCCAGCCCACTGCAGGACAGAATTAGATGACCAGCAGGGTCTGGAGAAACCCCAGCCGCTGACAGAGAAAATCTACCTGGGGTTTTCAGACCCCGAAATAGAAGAGCTGGAGATGAGGAGCAGACAGCTGAAACCTGGCACTCAGGGCACTGACAACACCGGGCCCTTCCAGAACAGGCAGGATGCGCTAGAGAGCAAGACGCAGGCCTCTGTCCACGCGAAGCTTTCGGAGGCCCTCAAGGGCCCGCAGCTGAGAAGGGAGGAGCACAGGCACAGCGTGGCCAAACGGAGTCCACTGGCCCCGCGGGGGACAAGGGCCAGAGCCCCGTTCCCTCACCATCCTCCGAGGAGGCCCCCTTGCTGTCCCCTTGTTCTTCTGAGCCCATGCTGCTCACTGGGAAGAGCAAGTTCGTGTTAGACAGCAGCCCAGCTGAAGACCAGAGCTGGCAGGGTGTTTCTGGGGAAGCAGGGAACGTGGGCAGAGGAAGGAGGAGAAGAGAGCCCCCAGGACTGTGGATGGGGCAGGTCTCCAAGCTTGTCCATGAGGATGCCTCCAGGGGCAGCAAAGAAACCGAGCCTGATAACCTTGAGGCTCCAGGGGCCTCAGCCGGAGGTCCACCCCAGGGACTGTTGCTAATACCCCCTGATACCTTAGCCTCAGAACTGGTCCAAAGCGCCCCTGCAGGGACTGCTCCTGGGGGGCCTCCTGCCATTGAGGAGAGCCCACCCCAAGGCTCTCCAGAGCCCCCTCAAGAGGACAGGAGGCCTAGTGGGTGTGAGCCCGACTTGGGGAGCAGCAGCAGCCTGGCCTCTCGCCTTGGCTCAGAGGTCCTGGGGGAGGTGACCAACTTCCCGTGGGACCTGCAGAGCCGGCGGGGATCTGAATGGGGCATGGGTGAGTCAGGCCCTGGGCCCACAAAGCGGCACCCCAGCGCCTTCCTGGCGCCCCAGCTGCTCCCCACGCAGAGCTCCACTGAGGAGTGCTCAGAGAGTGAAGACTACTCTGAGGACCAGAGGTTCTACCAGCACATCCTGCAGATGGTCAAGATCTCCCGGCGGCTAGAGGGCCTGGGGCTGCCCGAGAGTGCGCAGGAGATGCCGGGCCAAGACCTGGCCAGCGTGATCTGCTGCCTGGCCACTGAATCTCCCAGGCTGTCTAGCGAGGGTGAGCACGAGGCCATCAGGGCCACGGACTCCGGGCTTCTGCCTTGGGGGCCGGAGCCGCGGGAGCATCCTCCAGAAGTGGACGTTGCCCCGGCCGTGCAGGAGGCCTCTTGTCTCCTGCCAGGCAGCAGCCCCATCAGGCAGGGGCTGTCGAGCTGAGTTCCAGCAGAGGGCTTGCGGCAGAACGAGGCAAGATGCAGCTTCTCGACCAGGTAGGCTTCTCAGAGAGCATCATGGCCTTCAGGCCACTGCACTTGGCAGGGAGGGAGCAGGTTGTGCTGATAGTCTTAACCCAGCCATCAGGTCAGCTTTCCTGGTGTCTGTCCTTCCTCGCTGACCAGGGAGCCCTTAGCCACCCGGGATGGCCATCTTGTGGGATGACATGCATTTCCTGTTTCTTCTACCCCATCACCTACAAGATGGGGGCGGAGGGTGTCTGGATTTCACTTCCCTTGATCTGACTGTAATTCACGGGTGCTTTACATGCTCTGAAGATGATCTGTTTTGAGGGTAAGGTGGCACAGATCATGGCGTTCATGCAAAATGTAGGTACTGTTCCAAGCCTTCCCCATCAGCTGATAGTATAGAGAGGTCCTCCCCAGTAGACACCCTGCCCCCAGCCTCTGAACTTAGTCCCTTCTTGGAATCACACAGAATTAGTGAGTTACAGTGCCTAGGGTCACAGAGACTCAGACATGAAGTGACTTAGCACAGAGGGTTAATACTGTCCTGAGGCTATGATGTGCTCACTTGCTCAGTTGTGTCCGACTCTTGGCTATCCCATGGGCTGTAGCCCACCAGATTACTCTGTCCATGGAATTTTCCCGGCAAGGATACTGGAGTGGGTTGCCATTCCTTACTCCTGACCCAGGAATCGAACTTGAGCTTCTCATGTCTCCTGCACTGACATGCAGGTTCTTTACCACCAGCGCCACCTGAGAGGAGAGGCTGAAGCCTGGACTCTCTTCTGCTCAGTGGCTGCTGCTGCTCCTTCCTTCCCAGGGTTTCCAGAACCACGTGAATAGCCTGTGTCAGATCTGCACAGACCGCTTCCTCCCCTAGTGGGATCTACCAAAGAGTGGGCTTGCCCTGTCATTCGGGGCCCTTTGTCCCTTTAAAGAGTCACCACCTTCTTCATTCAGAAGTCAAATGGGATCACAGACCATGGGGTTATCTGCATTTCGCTGGCGTCTTTTGCTATTGCCCCGCTGTGGCTTTACTCAGTTGTTACCTCAGTTCCTAATTGCTGACATGCCTGGGTTCTCTGTTAGCTCTAATAACCCCTGTAGCACTATAAACATCAGATAAGCTGCAGATTATCCTGCAAAGTTTTAATTAGCCCAATGGTGGCAAGTTTATCAGCTCTGAAGGACAACGCCATGCACAGCTCTTAGCCAAAGTTAATGGCCAGCTATAGAAGCTGATCAGCTAGGAGCCAGGGATGTATAATTTCCCTTCTAACTGCTGATGTGGTAAAGGCCTGGGAGAGCAAAGCCCTCAGCGGGCATGTCTCCCTCCCTCAGGCCCCCAGCACATTAGCAAATTAGCCATGTCAGGAGTCTGTAATTTTCCATAAATACAATGTGGGAAGAATTTTGCTCACTGATCTGCTGGGTGGGCTGGGCGGCTGGGAGGAGCCAGTCAGGTTTCCTTACAGAGCAGCTCTTCTGGGCTCCTTTTCCGCCACAGCCAGGAGGCAGTGTGAGATTCTGGCTTAGACACTGCCCTGCTTCTTATATCTACTCCTGTGGTTGCTGGCCCCGCGATTTGGGGCAGGCAGAGGTCTTGACCTCACCAGTCTCCATTTGCTCTTGTGGGGACTGGGGCCTCACATAGTTTTGCGAGTGGAATGAGACAGGTGCTTTTACCCAGGAGCCCAGGGCTCAGGCAATGGTGGCCAGTTTTATTATTTTCAGCTCCTTTTCTGCCTCAAGAAGATACCCTGCAACAGGCTAGATGACTGGGAATCTCTTTGAGTTGGCCAGAAAGTTGAGCTTCTTCCATAAAATGATACAGAAAACCCCAAACGAACTTTTAGCCAACCCAATACAAAGTTTTGGGGCGTGGGGGTGGCGGTGGGCGGTTTCATGTCACCTTTCAGCTGGGAGTCTAATCCCCTTCCGGGGCAGAAACAGGCTGTGTTTGGAGCCCACCCAATGATCTGGCCTCAGGCAAGAAGATAGGCCACCTGAACTCTCGTCTTGACCCCCTCGGGTTCCCCTTTCTCTCTTTAGCCACTGTGGGATTAGAGAGGAATGGAATAATTTTTGTTTTATACACATTTTAAGTTTAAGTAATGGATTTTAAGGAGCTCATTGTAAACCGTAACCAAAATGCTTTCCTGCCTCAGTTTCTAAGCCCAGACCATTGTAATACTAATCTGTCATGATAGCAATTCCTTAGCACTGGGTTCATCCAGGCCACACACATGCGCTGGGGTAGCCAGGACTGCACACACATGTGCTGGGGTAGCCCAGGCCACACACATGTACTGGGGTCGCTGGGCCACGCACATGTGCGCTGGGGGAGCCCAGGCCACACACGTGCGCTGGGGGAGCCAGGACCATGCACACGTGTGCTGGGGGAGCCTGGGCCGCGCACATGTGCGCTGGGGTAGTCTGAGCCATGTACGCATGCTTCTTACATTCAGTATCTCATTTGAAGTTCTCAGCAGACCTTAAGTAGCATGCACATATCATCTGTGACTTGCAGATGAGTAAACTGAGAATACAAGATTCTGTGAGTGGCCCAAGTCTCCCAAATTCTGCCGTCCTCTGGCGTCTCTCCCCAGTCCCCATGGGTGTGAAGCCTGCCATCCCGAGAATAGGATAGAGGAGCGGCCGCCTTAGTCCTCTGGCTGATCTCTCTCCAGCCCCTTTGCTCCTCAGTGGGGAGCAGAAAGAGAGTTCTGTTTCTCACGTGTTTCTTTTTTTTTTTCTTTTCCTTTTTTTTGGCCACGCAGTGTGGCATGTGGGACCTTAGTTTCCTGAGCAGGAACTGAACCCATGCCCCCTGCAGTAGAAGCATGGGGCCCTAATCACGGGACCGCCAGGGAATTACCCTCATGGGTGTTTTTCAGAGTGAATATTTACTTTAATCAAAGTAATACATGCCCATATTAAACAATGCCAAGACAAGCCAAAAGGTGCAAAACAAAATATAGCAGTTCTCCGGTGTGGGTACCCCTCCCACCTCCACCACGGCAATGCCTTTATCTGGTGTCCGCTTCCATATTTGTAAATAACATGCTGAGGGTGCTTTTTCTTGATTCATCAGTTTTCAGCTTTATGTGTTGAGTCTTCTCATGCTGCGAGATGAGGCTTTTGTCTCTGCTCTCCAGCCCCTCCCCAGCTTCCTCTGTGGCTTCAGAAGGGAGAGCAGGGCCCTCTGCAGCTTCTCCAGATGTGGAAGAGCTGCTTGCTGGGAGAGAGCAGCAGAGTTACGAGAATCTGGAAGCCAGCCTGTGATTCTCACGTGGTTGGCACAATGCTGACTTCTGGATGTTGTGTTTCATTAGCAGCCTCTGAACGGAGGTGGTTTAAATTTGAGCGGGCAAGATTTAGATGTTTTATTTTTATATCCATCTCCACACTCTTAGAGCCTTGTGGTTGCTTGGGTTTCTAACAGGATGTTTTCTGTTGCCCAGGCCCTGGGCTCCTCGTTAGCCCCTGTCCACGTTCCTCTCGGGGGCCTGGCCCCGTTAAGGGGCCTGGTGGATGCCCCGGCCTCCGCTCTTCGTGGACCTCAGAATGTGAGCCTAGGGAGCTCGGTGGAGTCCGGTCAGCTCGGAGAACTCTTGCTGGTAAATACTATTTTTCTATGTACAGTGTAGTTGGTTACCATGGGGCCTCCGTGTTCCTTGCTAGGAGCCGTGGCCCATCGAGAAATAAAGGGCACAGGCTGAGTCCTCGACACACCATATGGTGTGGAAGAAGGTGAGTCACACCTGGGTGATGCTGAACGTGGGTGTGCCGTGGAGGATGGTCAGAGAGAGTCAGGGCTCATTTCCCAGCCCCTGCGGCCAGGGCAGTAGGAGTTGGACAGGGAGGGACCAGTGTGAGCTGGAGCTGCTGGGTCAGCTTCTCAGACATGGTGGCCTCGCTCTAGGCGCCATCCTGACAGACGTGAAAGCATGCTGAGGGTCTTCCCACTAAGCGCCCTGACCTTCCGTCTTTTTGGAGCCGTCACAGGGTCTCAAGCCTTCTGCTTATACAAAAGGTCTCCTGGGCTCTATCCAGAGGACAAGAACG
>SJYC01040261.1:0-37241 GCA_006408675.1 Madoqua kirkii | reverse complement strand
AGGCGCCATCCTGACAGACGTGAAAGCATGCTGAGGGTCTTCCCACTAAGCGCCCTGACCTTCCGTCTTTTTGGAGCCGTCACAGGGTCTCAAGCCTTCTGCTTATACAAAAGGTCTCCTGGGCTCTATCCATGAGGACAAGAACGCTCTCAGCCTCTTGGCTTTAGGGGAGGAGACCAACGAGGAGGATGAGGCAGAGAGTGACAACCAGGTAAGAACGAATCCTTTTCTTGGCCTGAAAATCCCCTGGGCTGTTAAAAAAAACAAATTTTTTTGTTAATTGTGGTCAAATATATACACTATGAAAGTTACCATTTTAACCACTTTTAAGTGTACAATTCAGTGGCCTTAACTACCCTCACAGTGTTACACAGTCTTCATCACCATCTGTCTCCAAAGCTTGTTCATAATCCCAGAGACAGTCTGTACCCCCCAGTCCCTGATCTACTCTCTGTCTCTGAGAATTTGCCTGTTCTAGATATTTCACTTGTCCTCTTGTGTGTCTGTCTTCTTTCATATAGCATAGTGTTTTGTATCATGTGTGACTGGATAGTATTTCATTGTATGAAATTACCACATTCCATTCAGCCATTCACCTGTTGGTGGGTGCTTGAGCTGTTTTAACCTTCTGGTTTAACCTTTGTGCTACTTTGAAAATCAGTGAAAGCAGTTTTCCAGCCCACAGCTTCATTGTTTGCCCATCCTGTATCCCTGCTGGGTCTGACCCAGGAAGTGGAGCTCTCGGACCTGTGAAGAACTTCTGGTCCTGCACCCGGGGCTGACCAGTTTCCTTGCCATCCTTTTCATTTTCAGAGTGTCCGCAGCTCAAGTGAGCTTCTTAGGAACCTGCACCTGGACATCGGAGCGCTGGGGGGTGACTTTGAGTATGAGGTAAGAGCCTGAAGCACCTGCAGACAGACGTCTCAGCCTGGCAGGCCCCCTTCCTTCCTAAGCCTTTCTTCTCAGGGAGATGTATTTGGAAAGAGAACTCTTTAGTCCCAGTCCTGTCCCGATGGGGTTCCTGGGGTTGGGGGAAGTACAAGGGGGAAAGGAATTCATCCATTTACTCATTTATCAAATAACCGCCATTTATCAGCTCTTTCTATGTGAGGCACTTCATTCTCAGCCGTACAAGCCTCAGTTAAGCTGCGATTCCCGCCCTCGAAGAGTTTATAGTCCCATAAAAGAGAGACCCGTGTAACCAGAACACAAGAGAAGAATGCAGGGAGTCCGTCCGGGCAGTAAACCTCAGTGCTCTCGGGGGGCAGAATTCGGGGGTGTCCCATCTGTTTGGAAAGGCTTTAGTGAGAATCTGACACCTGAGGTGAGCCAGGAAGAACGGTAGCATGGCCAGGGGCACAGAGGCGAGCGGTGAGGAGAGAGTCCGCTGCAGGGCGCTGAATGGGCAGAGGCAAGAGGGGAGGACGAGGGCCATTCTTTGACCTGGAGTTTGGGCGCATGTGGCGGAGGATTGGAAGGTGGGGCTGTGGAGGTGGGTTGGGCTGGGTCATGGAAAGTCTGCGTGCCGGCTGAGAAGTTGGGACTGAATTACACAGGTGTTGAGAGCCACCGGAGGGTGCGAATGGAAGTGTAATGCCATCTGGGTTCGTTCTTTTTTTTTTTTAAATTAAAAAAATTTTTTTATTTGGCTGTGTTGGATCTTGGTTGTAGCACTCAGGATCTTCAGACTTCAGTGTGGTATGCGGGCTCTTTAGTTTCAGCACGTGGGATGTAGTTCCCAACCAGGGATCAAACCCAGGCTCCCTGAATTGGGAGTGCGGTGTCTTAGCCACTGGACTGCCAGAGAAGTCCCGCTGTCCGGATTCTTAATGTCTGTTGAGTGCTGGCTGTGGGGCAGCCGTGTGCTGGACCCTGTGGGCGACCTGAACACTGGTAAGCTGTGGTCCAGGGTGGCCTCTAGGAGTGTGCGGTCAGAGAGGAAGGTTGCTGGGTACTCTGGTGAGCCCTCAGTATATGCTGAATAAAGGAATTTTTAGGAGGTTTTAAAGCAGGGGAGGGTGTGTAAAGAGCTGTAGCACAGCTACACTGTTCAGAATTTATTTATTTATGTGGTTGCCCCAGGTCTTGGTTGTGGCACAGGGAATCTTTTAGTTGAGGCATGCGGAATCTAGTTCCCTGACCAGAGATTGAACGGGGGCCCCTGCACTGGGAGAGCAGGGTCTTAGCCACCAGACCACCAGGGAAGTCCTTAGAGGGGAGAGAAATTGCCTGCTGAGAGTTCAGGGAGATCTTGGAAGAGACGACATTTGACCGGGATCTTGGAGAGAAATACTTAACTTTTTAGATGCGGGAGTGGAAGGGATGTTTTAGACAAGTGAACAGCTTGGGCAAAGATGCAAGGCCTCGTAACCATAGAGTGTGGATGGGAAGAGCTTCCAGCAGTTGTGTTGCTTCTCATCTCTTTCCCCGATCTGGCCTCCACTCCCACCAGAATGTTCTTTAAAACAAAGACAAAACCTAAAACTCATCATGTCATTGTAATAGCTAAAGCCGCCAATGCATTTTTCTACTGAAAATGGCACATTGCCTGCTATTTGTTCTTGGCCTAGTGTCTAATTTAGTAATTTTTTGACAATTAAGCTTTCTCTAAAGGTCTGTCTAGTCAAGTCTATGGTTTTTCCAGTGGTCTTGTATGGATGTGAGAGTTGGACTGTGAAGAAAGCTGAGTGCCGAAGAATTGATGCTTTTGAACTGTGGTGTTGGAGAAGACTCTTGAGAGTCCCTTGGACTGCAAGGAGATCCAACCAGTCCATTCTAAAGGAGATCAGTCCTGGGTGTTTATTGGGAGGACTGATGCTAAAGCTGAAACTCCAATACTTTGGCCACTTCATGCGAAGAGTTGACTCATTGGAAAGGACCCTGATGCTGGGAGGGATTGGGGGCAGGAGGAGAAAGGGATGACAGAGGATGAGGTGGCTGGATGGCATCACCAACTTGATGGACATGAATTTGAGTGAACTCCAGGAGTTGGCGATGGACAGAGAGGCCTGGCGTGCTGTGATTCATGGAGGCACAGAGTCGGACACGACTGAGCAACTGAACTGACGGGTGCCCAAAGTATTTGAACAACCAATACATCATGAAGTCAGCAACTCAGATTTCCCCAAACATTGAAATATTGATTGCCAGGTCAGTTAAACTTTCCATAAAGTAGAAAATTCTCTTAACGACTTGAAACACTTTCACATGAAGAGATCACTCACATTTATTAGAATGGTCATAAACTGACCAATGAAACAAAGTGTGTGTATCACGGATTTCACGGTTTCCTTATTATCCTTTAGTATTATATCCTTAGCATCCGTTTTCATGTCCTTACTGTTTCTGACTTTTGCTTTGTGGTCTTCAGCTCTCCTCGAGAGCCAGGGGAAGGCCCCAGGGTGGCTGAGGCTGCGGCTGCTCGCTGACCCCTGAGGTGCTGTTTAGTCGCTCAGTTGTGTTCGACTCTTTGCCCCCACGGGCTGCAGCATGTCGGGCTTCGCTGTCCTTCACCATCTTCCGGAGGTTGCTCAAACTCACGTCCTGAGATGTAGCTGGGCTTTTTCAGCTGACCCCACTCTAGCCATTAGGGGGGTCCCCTTTTATACTTAGGCTGTCTGGTTTTATTTTTAAGCTTACTTTTGGCTATGCTGGGTCTTCGTTGCAGTGTGCAGGGGTTTTTCTAGTTGTGGCATGCAGGCTTATAGTTGCCCCACAACATGTGGGATCTTAGTTCCCCAACCAGGGTTCGAACCCATGTCCCTTGCATTGGAAGGTGGATTCTTAACCACTGGGCCACCTGGGGAGTCCCCGAGCTGTCTCTGTTGCCTTAGAAACTGTCTCTGTTTTGGGCTCTGCTCAGTCATGTGTGCTTTGATTGTGACTTTGACGCTTTCTGCCACGTGCGACACTTTTTTCTGAGTGTCATCAACCTAATTTGCGTGTACTTTGAAACTCTTGCTTTCAAGTGGGGCATGGTCTGTTGGCATTAAATCCATAGCCTTCTGTCTCTTTGATACTTTTGAAATGATAACTTTTTTTGTTCTCATTTGCCATTAAGATGTGATGATGCTGTTGGAGTCAGTAGGTCAGGTTCTGAGCCTGGAAGGATGATCATGAGTAGGAATACAGTGTCAGGAGGACTCACTGGCTTTTGGAGAAAGGGCAGTCTCCCCGAGACCGAGCAAATTGAGAGTAAAGATTCTGGCCTATTCATGTCTGTGTGTCCTTTACCTGACTTGTTGTGGAACTTAGGAAGTCCATCGGGTATTTTGCTGAGCAATTGAGAGGATAAAGGGCTTCCCTGGTAGCTGAGCTGGTGAAGAATCCACTGCAATGCAGGAGACCCCAGTTCGATTCCAGGGTTGGGAAGATCCCTTGGAGAAGGGATAGGCTCCCCACTCAAGTATTCTTAGGCTTCCCTGGTGGCTCAGATGGTAAAGAATCCACCTGCAATGCAGGAGGCTTGAGTTTGACCCCTGGATTAGAAAGATCCCCTGAAGAAGGAAACGGCTACCCACTCCAGTATTCTGGCTTGGAGAATTCCATGGACAGAGGAGCCTTGTAGCTAAGTCCATGGGGTCATGAAGAGTCAGACACAACTGAGTGACTTTCACTTTCTCTTGAGAGGATGAATAGGTGAGTGAGTGAGCCACGCTGGGACCGGAGGATATGATGTCAGGTCTCATTGTGCTTTTTTCTTCCCTGGGTTTTCCCAGGTCCTGGCTAGAGTGGATACTTCGTCCCTGCTTCAGCTGGTGAATTGAAAATCCCCATAAGGACCATTGATGATGTACTATGACTTGGAAGAGTTAATTTTTACTTTATAAATGTCAACAAAAAAAGGGATTTTCTTCTTTGACATGTCCTGAATTTTCAGACGCTTCCCTTCTGATCTTTATGTGCTTCTTTGAAGGAGTGGGAGTTTTTAAGCACATTTTTTTATAACCTCTTTAATATAAATAGGCAACTCACTGTGATGGGGGGAAAATGTCTAGAGTGGGAGGTGTTACCTACACTCCCCACCTCTGTCTCTAGTGTCCCAGCAGATTTCGTTCTTTTTGCCACATGGAGTGTTGGAATCCTGTGTTCTAGCCTCAGGCAGGAATTGGGGCTTTTCGTGGTGGGGAAAGTTCGTGTTGGGGATGAACAGGAGTTTCAGGACAGACAAAGCAGTCTCTGATTGCCATACCCTTTAAAATGGCTTTTGTCCCAGTTTATTGGTAGGGCTCAGATGGTAAAGAATCTGCCTGCAGTGCAGGAGACCCAGGTTTGATCCCTGGATCAGGAAGATCCCCTTGAGAATGAAATAGCAACCCACTCCAGTATTCTTACCTGGAGAATCCCACGGACAGAGGAGCCGGGCAGGCTACGCTCCATGGGGTTGCAGAGAGTCGGACATGACTTGGTGAGTGAACAGCAGTAGTGTAGGCCGTGGGCCCTCTGAGCTGCCTACCTCTTCCAGCTCTCGGGCATCTCAGGCTGCCCGAGACGGAGAGCTTATCCTGTGGTTTGTTCTGCCCTGTCTTGCTGTGAGCAGTCACTTTGCTCATGATTCCATGAGAGGGCAGTAGGGTGGCAAGAATGCCTCTCTCTCTCCATCCCCCTCCTCTCCTGCCTTCAGCTTAAACCCATTTCTAGTCTATTACAGAGTCAAAAGCACTAGGTTCCTGGAACAGACGCTAAGAATGGACGGGAGTGAAAGGGGAGGCTGAAGGGTAGGCGAGCAGGCAGCAGGTGGCCTTGTGGAGCTGGTGAAAAGCCCATCAGCAGATCAAAGGGGAGGGAGGGAGCTGCGCTTAGAAATAACAGGATGATGTCAGTGTGATTGGAAAGCGCTAACCACACCACCAGGGAGCAGTGCAAAGAGCTGAGACGGACTGGGTGGGAATGAGACGTGGGAAAAAAACCAAACTGACGTTTGGCTTGGTGGGGGTCCCTCCAGCACAGGTCAATGCAAGGATGTGGTGTTCAGCTTCCCCATTCCCCACCCCTGAGCCCCCGTGTAGATCATAGGGCCCCTGCCTTTGTGTTCTGGGCCGCAGGAGGGGCACTGTGGTGTGGGAGACCTCAGGGCTTTTGGAGGGATACGTTCAATATTCATGAACGATTCTTACAGGCACTCTCTTGCACCCTCCCCCACCCCCCTTCACGCAGATGGCAAGATCTTTTTGGAATAAACAGCAGGAATGTGCCTTGAGACACTCAAGGCCCAGGGGCTGTGACAGGAGACAGAAGGGGAGGGAGCATGGTTGAACTGGGAGTAGGGCCGCACTCGGGTGTGTCCCCGGTCTCACCCGTAGGACGCCGGTGCAGGGGGCCGTGTGCAGGGGCCTGGGCGTGCGTCCTGAGCGTGGTCTCAGGCTGTGGGCCCTGAGATGGGGTGAGGAGCCGGGTGGAGAGGGGCGTGAAAGCGCCTGGGTTTTCCAGACACTCAGCTCCCCTTCATCCATTTGTGGATAATCCACGACAGATGCCTCTGTCTCTACCATCTTCCCCCACAAGATGTCCCTCTGCCCTCCTTGTCACTGCAGTTAGTTGACATGGGCACGGGGAGTGCAAATTCATTTATTTTAATGTTAGCCATATTTTAACATTTTACTATTCAGATAGAATAGGTTCAGCTCTGTCATGAAACGCTCTTCTTTTGAAGGCTTGAGAGTGGCATAGCTTGGGTCTGACATTCTTGCCGTCTGGCCGTATTCTCTCCTGTGTAAGAATGGGAATCTCCACGTGGATCTGGTGTCCTCTGGTTTTTGATAGCGTACTTGTTTTTCCATCATCGTGAATATCCATAGTTGACTTTTGTTTAGCTATTTTCCATTTCATAACCACCGTGACAAACATAATCTGATCTCTGTATAGCTTTGTAAAGTAGATACCACTTTACAGAGTAGGATATTCCTCTTTCTGTGTTGATGCACTTAATCATTTTTAAAAATTGCGTCCCAAACACTGACTGAGCAGTTTGTATGTACCAGAAGGCGCTGCAGATATTAGGGAGCTGATGTGGTGGAGGCCACAGGCAAGGAAGTCAGCCGTTATAGTACAGTAGCAGTTGTGCAAAAGGGTGGGGCAGGCTGATCTCAGGAAGGCTTCCTGGAAGAGGTGATGCTGTCAGGACCAGTGGAGCTGGTAAGGGTAGATTCTGTGTGTATGTTAAGGATACGCACGGCAGAGCAGGGAAATAGCATGATGTTTGTTTGCAGGCAGGATGTGTGTGGCTGGAGATGACCTCAGAGGAGCAGGCAGGGCTGGGTGAGAAGGGCTGTGAGCCGAGCGAGGAGACGTGAACTTGTGGTCCAGTACCCTGTCTGTCCTCCAATCAGAGGTCTGTTGCCCGTCTTTCATCAGGAGATAAGCATGGCCAGGGCGGATTGGTCCTGCTTGCTGGGCCAGACACCTTTCACTCCCCCAAAGACACCCCCACATTCTCCATAAGATTTTTCATTAATTTTTCTTGGATTATAGTTGCTTTACAATGTTGTGTTTGTTTCCGCCGTACGGCAAAGTGAATTGGCTCTGTGTTTACACGGACTCCCTTGGATTTGCCTCCCATTTAGGCCACCGCGGAGCACTGAGCTGTGCTGTGCAGCACGCCACTATTCCCTGTGCTGTGCAGTGGATTCCCGTTAGTTACCTGCTGGTTACGTAGTATCAATAGAGTATATGTGTCAGTCCCAATCCCCACTCCCGGCTTGGTATCCATACGTTTGTCCTCTGTGTCTGTCTCTCTTTCTACTTTGCAAAGATCACCTATACCCTTTTTCTAGATTATACATAAGTGCATTAATATACACTATTTGTTTTTCTCTTTCTGACTTACTTCACTCTGTATAACAGTCTCTGGGTCCATCCACGTCTCTGCATATGGCGCAGTTTCATTCCTTTTTATGGCTGAGTAATAGAGAGTCCATTGTATGCATGTGCCACATCTTCTTTACCCACATCCTCCGTGAGCTCCCGACCAGTCACTGCGTGCTGGCCACTGCTGAGAGCTGGCCGCTGTGGGGACACCGAGGTGAGGAGGCCTGGTCTTGCCCTGGAGATGCCTCTCAAAGAGGAGGGAGGAGCTGACTGTGCGGACTTCCTCCACGCTGCAGTTGGGGTGTCGAGAGGGTGGGCAACACTGGAGGGCACCATGCTTTGGTGCTGCCAGGGCCTGAGGGAAGCCCACCCCTTCTCCGTTCAGCCTCCGCTTCCCTCCCTGGGTGCAGGCTGGGGCCTGATGACAGCACCATGTCTTGTGCCCTCTGCTTCCGGCAGTCAAGGCTCGTAGCCAGGGCCTCCAGGGATGTTTCACTTTTCTCCGGACCCAGCTGCATTCCTTGAGGGCAGGATAGGTCTTCATATTTGGGTCCCCATGGCAGGGTTGAGAAGGTGCTCAGTGGATGAACGTGTGGGTCTCATCATAAAACATGAGGTATCAGGAGCTCCCTGGTGATCTAGTGGCTAAGACTCCACGTGTTCCCAGTGCAGGGGGTCTGGGTTCCATCCTTGGTCAGGGAACTAAGATCCCACTTGCTGCAACTAAGAGTTCGCATGCTGCAATAAAATAATATTGAAAAAGATCTTGCATGCCGCAATGAAGATCCAAGATCCTGCCTGCCACAATAAGACTGGCACAGCCAAATAAGCACACAAAAAACGAGTCAGCATTTACGGGGCGCTGGTAGTGTCCAGGTACGGTTCTCAGCTCTTCACTCACTGAATGAGCATTAACTCATTTAATCTTCCCAGCAGTCCCGTGAGATAGCCCTTATGATACCCCCTCATTTTAGGGGAAGAAACTGAGGCCCAGAAAATTTAGTTTGCATGAGGTCCCTGGAAGCAGGGAGCCAAGATTTGAAACCTGGGTGTTCTGTCTCCGAAGCTGGGCTCTGAAGGCGCTCTGCTGCTTCTCTCTCTTACCGTCCTTGGAAAGTTTGGGTGGGCTTGTTGGTCGGCTGCCAGACCCACAGTGGGTGGTCACAGCTTTGGGTTCAGTGGATTCTTGAACTGACGGCATGGGTGAATGCTGGATTTGGGGCTTCTCCTTGGCCCTCTCGACCTCGGTTATCGGGCTTCTTGTTGACGTCTCCAGAGTCGGGGGTCAGGAGGTCAGGAGGGGCATCCCTGCCCATAAGCTGTTCTCACTGATGGCCAAAGTGTCAGGCCAGATGTTTTCTGGGAGGAGGTCTTCTCTGCTTGAGCCCAGGAGAGATCACTGGCTGTGCTTTCAAGGGCGGGAGTTTCTTTTCTTCTCGTGGCAGCTCTAAATGTCTCTAGGTCTTTCCCATGGGCTTTGTGAGTGAGAAGCAGGGTGGGCAGCTATAGAGGGGTGCTGCTCCCAGCTCCTTTGAAGAGACCCTGCAGAGGGGACCTTGGTAGACTGACAGCCTGCAGCTCCTGAACCTTTGATCTGCCAAGGCTTGGCTTGTTGAAGGCGTCGGTGGTGGTGCAGCAGGCCCCAGAGCAGGGCCATTCTGCCTGATGACTGCGGGACTCTCCACAGGGCTGGAGACCCTCTCAGACCTGGGCTGTGGCCCGAGGCTCTCCTCCTCCGGCCCCCTCCGGCCCTCTCTCCCACCACAGATCTCAGACCTGTGTTCCCAGGTCTCTGTCCACTTTCTGTGTCCTCTATGGGCATTGCCCCCCCGTTTTCTACACACCTCACCCCATCTGGCACCTCGTGCCCAGAGGACTCACTTGAGAGTCCTCCAACAGAGGAGCCTGGCTCCTGGGCTGCTTGTGTAGCCTCCTGGTTAGGGGGTGTTGGTTTTGGGAGAGAGCTACCCTCACTGCTATGGAGAAGGGGCACCCTCTCAATATTTCTTCCCTGCTGCCTTTAAAAAATGAAAAACGGAAGCTCTGGACTTTCCTCTCATGCGATTCTCTGTCATCGTTATCAGAAACAAATACTGACTTCTGAGCCTGCAATCTTATGGCTTGCCAGTGGGACTAGAATGAGACAGATTTATTACTTGAGGATGTGATGGGTGGTCACAGAGTTGGGCACTGTCCAGGGCCCTGGATTCCAAGCCCTTCAGTGGAGGGGCCTCAGGTTGGGTATATCCAGGTTCACATGAAAGTTCAGAGTCAGTGGATCTGGGCTGGAGCCAGGAGTCTGTTTTTAAAAGCTTTTGAGGTATGGGGTAACCATTGGTTTCAGAACTGCAGGCATCAAGGAACAGTGGCAGTTCTGTCTTATCAAGTCTCCAAACTCCTTGCATTAATTCCTGACATCTTCCCTTCTGATACCGTTGGCTGCTCCTTAGGAGTCTCCAAGAACAAGCCAGCCAGAGGAGAAGGACGCTTCTCTTGATTCCGATGCTGCCGGCCCCCTTACTTCTGGCAAGCCCTTCAGCCAAGGTGCAGACAGCAGCCTGAGCAGTGCTGACAGCAAAGGGCAGCAGCGAAGAGAGGCAAGCTGGCTCCCAGAGCAAGGAAGGAACGAGAAGAACCATCCTGGGACGTCCAGAAGTGTGGTGGACCCCGGAGGTGATCAGCCTGCCAGCACCACTGAAAAAGAGGCGCCAGAGGACGCGGTGGACGCAGGAGAGGAGGGTTCCAGGAAGGAAGAGGCAGCAGAGGAGCCGAAGGAGGAGGCCTCTGTCCCGAAAGAGAGCAGATCAGAGGCGAGTGAAGTAAGTCACTCGGTCCTGCGGGCAGTTGCTGGCTCCAGCCCTCTCTGCTCTCTTGAGCCCGGAGCACGTTTCTCTCTTTTCATCTTTATTACTGAGTCAGAAGCTTCATTTGCAGACCCTGCAATGGGCTGTCAACATCAGCCAGAACCCTTAATTGTGACAAATATGCCCAGACCCAGCAGGCGGTAAAATCCTGAATGAAACTCCATACCTGCTGGCACTAGAAATTCAGAGCAGACATTTGCTTTTCCACGGGCACCCTCCTGGGATATTCATGCTCTTCTGGGCTCCCACTTACTTCCTCTCGCCATCTCCCACCTCCCCCCCCACTTCTTGACATCAGTTCTGAGTTATTCCTGGTTGCATCTTATGTCCCTATAAAGAGAGGAGGCATTGAGGGAGGTGGCAGGGGGCACATTTGGGCATGTTCTGCCCCGGCACTGGTCAGTCAGGTTACAGGAAGTCTTGCTTGGCAAGATGAGGCCAGTGCCCCAGATGGACAGACGTAGGAGCCAGGGGCAAGAGCGTTTGGTGTCTTCGTTTCCCAACGCTCAGTCCTGCTCCTCCTCCAGGGGGACGGTGAGGGAATTCATTAAAGAGCTTTTCACTGCTTTCTGGAGAAGATGCTCTCGTCGTGTTTTTCTAGGAGAGCATCAAACTTCTCCACCGCTGACTTTCTCACCGCCTCCCACTCCACTCCACTCGGCTGTCCCTCCACGTGTAGAGTGTGGCCTGAATGGGCTGGGGGCTGGGAATGGGAGGGTCCACAGGCCTCTTTCAGGTTTTCCAGAGGAGGTGGATTTCGGTTTGGGTTCAGCCCTGTGTGCGCGCTGTGGAGGCTGATAACGACCCTGTCTTCTGCTCCGGTGACTTCTCTGTGTCTGTCTCCCCAGGAATCAGAGATCAGTGAACACGGGAAGCAACTACAGCTCTCAGACTCCGCTGCTTCTGACCCCAAGTCCTTCCTTGGCTTGGTGAGTCTGAAGTCTGAGATGGGAGTTGGGGGGGTGGGGCGGTGGGCAGCAGAGTAGTGATAAAGAACATGGATGTGTGAGTCTCTGTGGTTAAATAATTTGCCGAGCCTCTCACAGCTTGTAAACGGGGAAGTCAGGACTCAAACTTGGGTCTTTCTAACTCCATTTCCTCAGCTCGCCCTACCAAGGATAACGCTACCTACTTGTTAGGTTTGTTGTGAGAAGAAGGTGGGGGTAAAGCATATATACATTATTAGCATATGAATATTAAACAAGCGTAGTTGTTTTTACTGCTACGGCTGCATGAACTGCCTGTGAGATCATATGACATCATGGCCTCTGGGCTCTTAACAAGAGCATCGTGTGAGTGTAGGAGATTAGAGATCCCCCCCACTTCTTGACATCAGTTCTGAGTTATTCCTGGTTGCATCTTATGTCCCTATAAAGAGAGGAGGCATTGAGGGAGGTGGCAGGGGGCACATTTGGGCATGTTCTGCCCCGGCACTGGTCAGTCAGGTTACAGGAAGTCTTGCTTGGCAAGATGAGGCCAGTGCCCCAGATGGACAGACGTAGGAGCCAGGGGCAAGAGCGTTTGGTGTCTTCGTTTCCCAACGCTCAGTCCTGCTCCTCCTCCAGGGGGACGGTGAGGGAATTCATTAAAGAGCTTTTCACTGCTTTCTGGAGAAGATGCTCTCGTCGTGTTTTTCTAGGAGAGCATCAAACTTCTCCACCGCTGACTTTCTCACCGCCTCCCACTCCACTCCACTCGGCTGTCCCTCCACGTGTAGAGTGTGGCCTGAATGGGCTGGGGGCTGGGAATGGGAGGGTCCACAGGCCTCTTTCAGGTTTTCCAGAGGAGGTGGATTTCGGTTTGGGTTCAGCCCTGTGTGCGCGCTGTGGAGGCTGATAACGACCCTGTCTTCTGCTCCGGTGACTTCTCTGTGTCTGTCTCCCCAGGAATCAGAGATCAGTGAACACGGGAAGCAACTACAGCTCTCAGACTCCGCTGCTTCTGACCCCAAGTCCTTCCTTGGCTTGGTGAGTCTGAAGTCTGAGATGGGAGTTGGGGGGGTGGGGCGGTGGGCAGCAGAGTAGTGATAAAGAACATGGATGTGTGAGTCTCTGTGGTTAAATAATTTGCCGAGCCTCTCACAGCTTGTAAACGGGGAAGTCAGGACTCAAACTTGGGTCTTTCTAACTCCATTTCCTCAGCTCGCCCTACCAAGGATAACGCTACCTACTTGTTAGGTTTGTTGTGAGAAGAAGGTGGGGGTAAAGCATATATACATTATTAGCATATGAATATTAAACAAGCGTAGTTGTTTTTACTGCTACGGCTGCATGAACTGCCTGTGAGATCATATGACATCATGGCCTCTGGGCTCTTAACAAGAGCATCGTGTGAGTTAGGAGATTAGAGACTGTGTGTGTATGTGTTTATGGGATCACTGAACTGTGGCAAGGAAGGACCATTCCTCAGGCTCTGACCAAGAAGTGTGTTGAAGTGTGGTCATTTCCAAAGTGAAGACTCCTCTGGAATGCCAGCATCCATGGTGTCTTTGTTCCAGCCCTTCCACCTTCCTCTGAGCCTCCCGAATCCTGGCTTCACTTGCTGGGTTTGTATCTAAGGGGAGTAGTCTGGGGTGCTTTTTGGCAGAGCGTTTCTTCCAGAAAACCATGCTCCATCTGTTTGGAGGAGGCAGATCAAAGGGAAGAGATTAGTGGGAGAGGGTCAGGGATGAGCAGTAGTGATACAAGGGGGTACAGGGGAATTAGGAGGCTGTGTGCGCTCAAGCCCCTCGCTGAGCCGTGGGCTTAAGGAGCCAGATGGCAGCTGCATTGAGTGGAGTAGAACTCACGCTGAAAGGAAAATGTCATCCACAAAGAAAACCCACAAGCCAGGAAGGGGAGGCAAAGTCACTGTTGGCGGAAACCATCATGAAGAGTCACCGTGCCACAGAGCTCTCTGAAGCAAGGGCCCTGGCCTTTCTCGGGGAGTCGCCCTGTGGAGAAGTGTGTCCGTCAGCATTTTTCTTCTTTACGGGAGTGGGTGGAGGAAGCCACGGCCAGCAGGACCAGACCTTGGCTGGCGTCCCGCCATTCATCAGGGCTGATGACAGAACTGTCCCTGTTAGCGTGCTATCGGGTAGCAATCCATCACCTAGCCCAGAGGGGCTCCTGGGTTCGGAGGGGGAGGGGTCCTGGCTCTGCGGCAGCCAGAGGGCAGCGGGGAGCTGGCACCTGCCTGGGCCCTTGCTGCCCATCCCAAAGAGAAGCCAGTGGAGAAAGTGGTGCTGATCCATCCCCATTGTCCAGAGGGGCACCTGTATGGAAAGGGGAAAGAGCCCGCTGGGCGGGGCCTGGCAAGCCCTGTTTCCTACCTGCCCACAGATCTTCTGGACACTTAGGGCTCCTGTCGGGCGCCAGGAGGAGAGACAGCTGGGAAGTGACATGCTTTGCAGCACATGTCAGGCAAAGAGCTTGGGCTCTGGAGTCGGCCCAGGGCACATCTGACCCCCAGCCCTGCTGCTTAACAGATGCGTGACCTTGGGCAAGTTACATGGGCTCTCAAACGGCCGCCTACTCTGTGAGATAAAAATAAGAGAACAGTCTCACTGGGTTACTTTTCTTCCCCTGTAATTTGATTATGAAAAGTTTCAACCGTATGGAAAAATTAAAAGAATTTTATAGCGAATACATACATACTCACCCCCTAGAGTCTGCAGTGAGCAGTATACCATAGCTGCTTTACCACATACCTTTCCATCTAGTGGCAGAGTTATTTTGAAGAAAAGCGAAAGTGTTAGTTGCTCCGTCATGTCCTACTCTTTGTGACTCCATGGGCTGTAGCCCCACCAGGCTCCTCTGTCCATAAGATTCTCCAGGCAAGAATGCTGGAGTGGGTTGTCATTTTCTACTCCAGGGGATCTTCCTGACCCACGGATCAAACCCGAGTCTCCTGCATTGTAGGCAGATTCTTTACTGTCTGAGCCACCAGGGAAGCCCAGTGTTATTTTAAAGATGACATTAGTGAGTCGGTGTTGGAATGCTTGGCACAGTGTCTGGCACGTAGTAGGCGTCTTTCTGGAAGGTGGGAGTGGAGGAGAGGCCCTGATCTCTGGTGGGCACTGACCACGATGGGGGAAGGCTGACCTCCCTGTCTCCACCATCTCCAGGACTTAGGTTTCCGCAGCCAGATCTCAGAGCGCCTGCTGGGTGTGGACGTGCACTCCTCCGTCCTGGATGGAGCCCACTGGGAGGTGAGTCTCTCTGGGGCTGGACTGGGGCCTCTTTTGGGGGGATAATCAAGAGCTGAATCTGCCCATCCCAGGGTGCATTTCTGGGAGTTCTCTCCCTTCTGATTCATCAAGGCAAGGCCCTGACTGTGCCTGCGAGGGGGCGTTCGTGCTCTGTTGCTGCTGTGAATTAAGGGCATTCCCTGTGCCCCCACCCCTGTTTTTGTCTCTTCACCTATTCCTTTAGCACCTGAGGGCCAACCATTTGCGCCTGTGCAAAAAAAGCACTGTGCAGCTTGTGGATTTCAGGGCACTTCCTAACCTGGCCCATTCAACCTCTGCAGTCATGTCCTCAGCCCACTTACCATGCCCTGGCTGTGCCCACCGCTCCCCATTCCCCGGGGCCACACTGTCCACCGCTTCACCACCCTGCCTGCCAGCTGCCTCCCCTTGTGCCTCGAGAGCTCCTCCTTGGTCACGGAGGCCCACCTCTGACGTCGCCTCCTCCGAGCAGGAGGAATCGGTCCTCCCCTCTGCGCCCCTTAGTGCTGCTGCCTTTGTTCTCCGGTTCTCTGTCTCCCTGCCAGGTGCAGGCTCTGGGCAGGCACGGGTGTCGCTGAACCCAGAGTAGGGGATAAAGATGACTCGGACACAGGTCCTGCCCGCAAGGAGCTTGAAGCGACGATCATTTTTAAATTTTTCCTTTTAGTATTGAAGGATGGTTTAATATCATGAATCTTCTAAATATATTTCATGATATCTGTGAATCAGAGGATAAACCCTTCTGATCACTTTGAAATCAAAAGGTATTTGATAAAAATTTATTGATTTCTAAAAATAATAGCATTCAGGAAGCCATTTATTTAACATGACTAAAATTTTTTTTTGCTTAAAACAAGCACCAATATCATGATGAAACACTAGCAAATATTTGCAAACAAAACTGACAAGGGATTAATCTCTAAAATATACAAAACAGCTCATGTAGCTCAGTAACCAAAAAATCAAACAACCCGATCAAAAAATGGGCAGAAGACCTAAACAGACATTTCTTCAAAGAAGACAGTCAGTCAACAAATACATGAAAAGGTACTCAGTGTCATTAATTATTAGAGAAATGCAAATCAAAACAACAATGAGGTATCACTTTAGACTAGCTGGAATGGCCATCCTTAAAAAAAAAAAAGCTGTGAAACATAAATGCCAGCATCACTTATGTCTCCTCTGTGGGATTATTAGAGGAGAGAGGTTCTGACATGCGGTCTCTGCAGGTTTGAGGGGGCTTTTGGTTTGGGTGAAGCAAACAAGGTATTTAATGTGAATCAAGCCTGGGAGCCCTTAGTGAAGCCAGTCCTGAGTCAGGGTAGAGTTGTGAGACAGTTGATTGGAGCCTGACATGTTCCTCTCAGCTCTGGCTAATAAGCCTTCCTGGGCCGCTGCTTAGCCACTGGGTCCCTGCTGGACACTGGATCTCTCCCCCTCACTACCTGCCCACTGTTTGCAGCGCTGGAGGTCTGTGAAGGCACAGACAAGGCCAGGTGGTGTTCATCAGGAAGGGTTTGGAGCAGGTGATTGGTGAGGTACCTTTGGCAGCAGGTTAAGTGGGAAAGTTACCGAGTTGGCCAGGCAAGGTGATTTTCCATTGCTCTGACTCTCAAATCTGGCCAGTATTAGAATCCTTAAGTGAAAGAAAGTGGAAGTCACTCAGTCATGTCCGACTCAGTCATGCCCAACTCTTTGTGACCCCATGGACTACACAGGCCGTGGAATTCTCTAGGCCAGAACACTGGAGTGGGTAGCCTTTCCTTTCTCCAAGGGATCTTCCCAATCCAGGGATCAAACCTGGGTCTCCTGCTTTGCAGGTGGATTCTTTACCAGCTGAGCCACAAGGGAAGCTCTTGGGGAGCTTTTAAAAAGACAGATTTCCTTGGGAGGCTTTTAAAAAGAGTGGACCACCAGGGAAGTCCCTGGGATTTACCTACGTGAAGACTGAATCGTGAACAAAAACAAAACCCTAGAGCTGAGTTTAGGTTAGGGAAGGGGGGTTTCTTGAGCAGTCTTAGGCCAGAGGCTTAGAATAGGCATGTGTCTCCTCTTTCTGAAGAGTGCCAATGTGCCTGATGGCCTTGTCTGGTTCCTGTGACTCCCTTTCTGGGGCAGAAAGTTCTAGGGATCAAGTGCTCAAAGGGCCTCTTTGTGGGTACTTGCCCAAGGTGTCCTTTTCCTCTGGCTCAGGGCTGGTTGAGCTTCTAGAAGAAAGTGAATCAAGGAAACAGACATTGTCTGCAGCTCATCCTTTCTGATTCAGGGCTCAGCCCCTCAATATTTATTACGACCACTGTACTTTGTTACCCATCTTATATTTTAGTTTGTGAAATAGATTGGCCTGTGGGAGGGGGGTGCTCTCTGCTCAGTGTGGTGTGATCTGTAGGGAAGACAGGTTGCAAGTTGAGCCCTGGAAGGGGATGAGGCAGGGCGGGAGAAGGACACGCGCCCCGCCATTGTCTGCGGGCTCTGCCCGGCTGATGCGATCAGGAATGGCAGCGCTGGCAGGGAGCCCTTCTGCTGCAGGCACCGGGAGGCACTCCCAGGCAGCGTTTCTATTTTTAATGTAATTTGGGGGAGCTGGCTTTTAGTTCAGACCCTGCCCTTCCTCACCCATCCAGATGGCAGAGTCGGCCACAGCTGCCGGGGCTCAGGCTGCCAGTGGAGAGGCGTGGGGGGCTGCGGGCACGGGGGTGGGGACATGGAGGTGTGCCAGCCCGGCCGGAACCCCGCCGGGGAAGATGGAGTGGGCTGTCTGCAGCGCCACCTCTCCTGTTAACCCTCGTGTCCCGGAACAGACGGGGCCCCTGTGAGTGTGATGGAAAGAGTGCAGGGCCTAGGATGGGGACTGGTGCTGGCGAAGCTGGGTTTCTTTCTTTCCTTTTTTTTACCCCCAGGCTTGGGGAGAGGGGGAGGAGTGTGAGGAGAGCTGTGTTTGTGGCTTGCCTTTTGGGGCTGGAGTTGGGCCCCACTAGAAGCCCTGTACACTGTGGTTCACTATCTCATTAAAAAAAAAATATTTTTATTTATTTATCTTTGGCTGTGCTGGGTCTTCACTGCTCTGTGGCTTTTCTCTCGTCGTGGCGAGAGGGGCCGCTCTCCAGCTGCAGCGTGTGGGCTTCTCATTGTGTTGACTTCTCTTGTTGCATGCAGCACGGCTTCAGTAGTTGCGGCTCCCGGGCTCTACAGCACAGTCTCAATAGTTGTGGCGCACAGGCTTAGTTACTCTGGGTGTGGGGATCTTCCCAGTTCCGGGATGGAACCTGTGTCTCCTGCACTGGCAGACGAATTCTCTACCACTGAGCCACCTGACCTGGGGATCGAACCCATGTCTCTTGCGTCTCCTCCACTGCAGGCGAATTCTTTACCATGGAGCCACCGGGGAAAACCAAGGGAAGCCCTGCGATCCCATTTTGCAGTGGAGGAGGTGCTGTAACTAAGGGTTAAGTCCAGGCTGACAGCACTTCTCCATCCCTGTAACCTTACCCCTGCAGAAGATTGGTGAATGTATTAAGAACAGTCCTTTTCACCAGCTTGCTAACTTTGCCCAGAAACCCAAACTTTAAAATGAGATTTGGGGCTCACTCTTTTCATTTCTTCTTTGCACCGTCTGGCAGGTATAATTCCTGATTAGGAAGGGGGCATCATTGTCTACTGACGGCACCTGGGTGTCGGGGGATCTCAGAATGGTGCAAAGGAGCGCTCCGTCTTTCTCCCTTCAGGTTGCCCTCGCAGTGCCCTTCTTATCTGGAGTATAGCTGTCTCTCGTTTCACCACGTCTCTATCTCTTCAGGATCCTTCCTCTTTGATGCCCTTTGTCTGCTGTCCCCAGTCCTGCCCACTGAATTTCAGCATTCCCAATGATTGGTGGCTCTGGCGGTCAGGGGCCGGTGGATTTGGGGTGTTCACGGACGTCTCTGCTTTCTCTGTAGCTGGCAGTGAATGTTTCCACCTGCAGGAGGCAGGATTTTCCTTTTCTTGTGTGTCCTCCTTCAGCCTGTGGCTTCTGACTCTGCCTGCAGTGGCTGTGTTGTCTGACTCATTCTCCCCAGGGCAGCAAGGCCAGCCCTGGGAGCAGCTGTGAGCCTGGGGGCTTAGCCAGAGCCGCAGGGGCTTCATTGTACAGCAGACAGGCCTCTTTTGCATCCCAAGTGGCCCTCCCTCACCAAGAGCCACCTCTCAGTGGCCCTTCCTGGCATGGGCGTCAGCACAGACCTCCCACCCCAGTGAGCACTTTCCACTGCTACTTGTCTGCAGGCCAGAGTTTGGGAAGAGAAGATAAGGATGCCAGCCGGTCCAGCCAAGAGGAGCTGCAGAGCAAGCAATCCGGAGGCTCGGAGAGGTACCATGCGTGGGAGGTGGCCCCTGGGGACTTTGGGGTGGCGTGGACTTGGGGCCAGGATTCCTGCCTTTGATCTACGTGTCTCAGTGTGCTCCTGGCGGAAGGCAGGTGAGGAACTGATTGGATGGCCTTGCAGAGTTTGTGTGTGTGTGCGTGTCACGCAAACCAAGGCAGAAGTGGGAGGTACTGCTGCAGCGTTTGGTGGGACTCTGTGCCCACAGCACCGCTGTGGGCCAGGGCTCTGTCCTCTTCACCCGATTGGATGCAGCCTCATGTGCCCTTGGCCATGGGTCAGGGCTGGATAGTCTGCTAGATAGTCTGCTAGAGGTCTGGGGGACCATGCTAGAGGATCGGTGCTGCAGCTTAGAGCTCTGAGCCAGGCCTAGCCACATCAGAAATGGCTGCAGGTGTGGGTGGGTGTGTGTGGGTGTAGGTATGTGTGTCTGTGTGTGTGTGATTGAGAGACAGGGGCTTCCAGCTTCTCAGGCCTGGGCCCGTGAAAGAGAAGGGTTGCCACCCTGGCAGGGGAAGGGGGTGGTCATTCTACCTTCTGAACCTTTGAAAGCTATCAGCATTTTTACTTTCTCAAAGCTACAGCTTCATGCATTTTCTATAGAGTGACTGTTTGAGCCTGGCTTCTATTTTTCTCCCTCTTTCTGCTCAATTCTTCCAGCACTTCCCCAACTCCCAGACCCCAGAGGTGGTGGGGATAGACACACCTGTGAGTGTGGTCAGGTGTCACTCCTGGGCCATGCAAATGCAGCCCATGGACCTGGGAGGGCTGAGTCCAGTCCAGGCAGAGGGCGAGCTCAGTAGGGAGCATCTCTGTCCTGCTTTTCTGGCCGTGTTGCCCTCCATGGAGGTGGGGCCAGGACTGGGGTCCAGCCCGGAGGAGGCATGGACCTGGGTCCACGTCCTCCACTCTGCAGTTCTCCTGCTGCTGTCTGAGTGGAGGCCCTGACTCTGCTCTCTGCTCAGGTTATCTCCCCCTCTTCTGTGTGGGGAGCGGCTCCAGAGTCTCCTTCACAGCCGGGCCACCGACGCAGGGCCTCCACAGGCCCCAGAGGGGCAGCCTGAGTGGAAGGAGGCAGCGGAGCCTGAGGAGGGCTCTCTGGGCAGCCGCCCACCCTCTGTTTCCCTGCAGAGGTAAGGGCCGGCCGGAAGCCTCCCAGGGTTGGGGGGCACTGGGTCTGGAGAAGTGGGGAGAGCAGGGGGCGGGTTTGCTGCTTAAGCAGCAGCAATGGAGGTTTCTGGTTAGTGCTTCATATGAACTGAGGAGGGAGGAACTCTGCCTCTTCCTAGTCTGCAGCCAACAGCTACAGTCGGGGTGCACAGGCTGGTTAGGGGAGCTTAGGAACCTGGCACAGGAAGTGTCTCTTCTGACCCAGCTGCCCCCGCCAGGGCCTAGGGCAGAGTCTGCTGTCACCTGGGCTGGGCCGTCCCTGCCGGGGGGTGGCCATGTCTCCCGGTCCCCACCTGCCAGCCCCCTTCTTCCCCATGATCATCCCGCCGCTAGCCATTCAGCAAGCCTGGGGTGGAGGGAGCCCTGCTAGCGCTGAGCCCCAGGTCAGGGAGGTGCAGTCCCCGGGCTTCCCGCAGGAAGAGGAAGACGCTGGCCTTAGAGCTCACCCGGCTGAAGTGAGTCACCGGGGAGGCAGAGCGGCAGCGCCCACGGAGCCCCTGCTGTGCGGGGAGGTGGGGAGCAGCGCCGAGGCCCGAGGCCTGAGGCGGCACGTGCTGCTGGGGCTGCCTCCTCCCTCGTCCCCATCAGAGCCCGTGGGCCCCAAGTGGGGTGCACCTGGAGCCTCTCACCTTCCTCTGGCTTTAACACAGTTCCTTCCTTGTTGCTGTCAAGGGAGGCGCTCCCAAGCCCACCCGCTGCCCATGAGAGGGGCGAGGAACGGCGTCCCCAGGCCGAGGGGCTGGGTCCTGGGCAGGAAGAGCCGGAGGAGAAGGTGGCGGTCAGCCCCACCCCGCCAGGCTCTGCAGAGGTGTAAGGGCCAGTTTCCATGTCTGTCCCTGTCCTCCACTGTGCGGCTTGCTTTAGTGCCCGTCCCATCTTGGGTGGTGGGGAGAGGGTGCTCTGGCCCTGGCTCAAGGAGTGGAGTGGGGGAAAGTGAGTGTACCCTTGGTTCTGTGTGCAGCCTTGACCCCTAAGCAGCCCCCAGGGCTCCCCTCGTCAGCACCTAGGGTATGAGGCTGGAAGCAAGAGGGCAGAGTACCTTCTGGGTCCTTAGCAGAAACCTGGTCAACCACGTTTTCTGCTCTATCAAGCCCTGTTTTCCTTTAAAAAATTATTGAAGTATTTATGTACCTGGTTGTATGTACATGTGAATTGTGCAAGTCAATGAATATTTATATACATATGCACCATGTCACAGCTTCCCTGGTGGCTTAAGACAGTAAATAATCTGCCTACAATGCAGGAGACCTGGGTTCAACCCCTGGGTCAGGCAGATCCCCTGGGGAAGAGAATGGCTACCCCCTCCAGTATCCTTGCCTGTAGAATTCCATGGACAGAGGAGCCTGATGGGCTGCAGTCTATGGGTTGCAAAGAGTTGGGCATGACTGAGTGACTAACACTTTACACACACAGTATCACAGCCTCCCAGATCTTTGAGAACATTTCCGTCCCTCCTATAAGCCTCCTTGGGCTCCTTTCCTCTTAGTCCCCCTGCCCCAGGTCACCACTCTTCTCACTTGTCACATAGGTTCATTTTTCCTGTTCCCCAACTTTATTTGAATGGAATTATCCAGGACACAATATAGCTCTTTTGTGCCTGGGTTCATGGCTCACTTGCATTGTTATACTTCTAAAACTTAGAAACCTTTTAGCTCTTCTCCCCCTCCTTCACCTCTTTTACAGATGAGGAGACTGAGGTTCAGAGGGGTGAAGGGATTTGCCCAAGGTCACATTGCTAGTTGATTGCAGAATTAGATCTAGATTCTAGTCTCTGGAGCCCTTGACTTCTGTCTCTTGGTCTGCAGCCGCTGTGTCTTTTCCCTACGTGGTGTCAGGTTTTCAGGGTGATATAGTTTTTCCTGCCTGTGAGCTGAGCAGTACAGAAGGATTAAGAGTCTTCAGGATTGGGGCTGATTGTTGAGCAGAGACAGGTTCACGCACTGATTACTTACAGCAAGTTTCGCCAAGGGCTGGCGGGACCCAAGAACGCACGTTCTCCTGTAGTGCTGAAGGAGTGATGTAGAGAAGGGCTGGCCCCCTTTTCAGGTGGTGATCCAGCCCACCGCGACAGCGCTGCCCCTGAGCAATGACATGCCTTTCCCTGATCTCCTTGGTGGCTGTGGACAGCCCGATCAGGGTGCTCATGGTGAGGACAGGAGGTGCGCGGGCTTCAGAAACAGGACCCTCTGGGCAGACGTCAGGGGTCAGAGGGTGTTTTCCCAGGGTTTCTGGGAGAGAAGTTGGGCAGCGAGGCTCCTCCCGGCCGCCCAGGCTGACAAGTTCTCCTCTCTGTGTCTCTCCTCCCGTCCCTGCGAGGCTGTCCCCACTGGGCTGCCCTCTCCTTGACCCCACAGTTTCAGTTTACACGGTGCTCTTTGGAGATGTCTTCTGCTCCTTTCCTGGAGTCTTCTCAGGCTCTAGAACTTCCTTGCTACTGACCTTTACAACTGCCTTAAGAATGGATTTGTTCTCCGGGTTTCTCGGGGGAGTGACTCTGTACCTCATTTGTATCCATGGAATTTTAATTTGCAGAGGTGACTGAGTGACAACATGGAGAGGCCGATGCCACTGAAAGAAGAATTTATTCCTTATATTTCCAGAGAGAAGAGGGCATGCCATGCCAGGCGGGGCCATGTGGGGAGGGACCAGAGTTGGTCAGGAGGGGAAAGAAGTGAGAAGGAAGAGCATGACCCAGAGCTGTTATTGGGGTTTTCATGGGAAGCAGTGGGTGAGGCAGGATGAGTACTTGAGCGAGTGTGGGGGTGAAGTTTGGATAATTTTGGATGGCTTTGGGCTCTGGGCATGGTCTCTGGTTGCCTGGGACCCGACCCTGTGTGATCTGGGCATGGGAAATAGATTAGGAGATGGTAGGATGGGTTTGCTTAGGAAAGACATATTCCCTTTGCTGTCTATAAGGATTGCCTGGTCTGGGGAGGAGCACCCTCTCCTTGACCAGCCAGCTTCTTCAGATACTATAACACTGTAAAATATAGGGAATAATAGGCATGATTGGGAGGGTCTGTCACCTGCATGGATGTTGTCAAGCTGAATCAGGAGGAGCTCGGAGCACAAGGAGGTCAGAGTGCAGGCGGGTCCAGCAAGCACCCACTGCTGGGTGGGCTCTATGGCTGGAAGGCCTGGGTCTGGGAAATAAGCGTATCCTTCCCTCTGTCCTCCCAGCACCTTCTTGAGGGGTTTGTAGAGAGAGAAGGCAAATGGGTTAAAACCACTGCGCTGAAGAAAGAGACTCGCAGACAGAGAATGAACTTACGGTTGCAGAGAAGGGATAGTTAAGAGAGTTTGGGATGGGCAGGTACATGCTGCTATATTTACAGTGGATAACCAACAAGGACCTACTGTCTAGCACATGAAACTCTGCTCAGTGTTCTGTGGCAGCCTGGATGGGAGGGGAGCTTAGGGGAGTACGGCTGAGTCCTTTTGCTGTCCACCTAAAACTGTCGCAGCACTGTTAATTGATTATACCCCAATATAAAATGGGCTTCCCTCGTGGCTCAGACAGTGAAGAATCTGCCTGCAATGCAGGAGACCCAGGTTTGATCCCTGGGTCAGGAAGATCCTCTGGAGAAGGGAATGGCAACCCACTCCAGTATTCTTGCCTGGAGAATAGAAGAACCTGGTTGGCACAGTCTGTGGGGTCGTTCGCAGCACTGTTAATTGATTATACCCCAATATAAAATGGGCTTCCCTCGTGGCTCAGACAGTGAAGAATCTGCCTGCAATGCAGGAGACCCAGGTTTGATCCCTGGGTCAGGAAGATCCTCTGGAGAAGGGAATGGCAACCCACTCCAGTATTCTTGCCTGGAGAATAGAAGAACCTGGTCGGCACAGTCTGTGGGGTCGAAAAGAGTCGGACACAACTGAGGGACTAACTAACACTTCAGTGTAAAATAAAGAGTAAAACAAAACAAAAAACACTGGGTTGAAAATTAGTGGAGACAGAATCCCTGATAGTGGTCCGTGGGGTGGCACGGCCGTGTCAGGACTGTGGGTGCCACAGCCCTCCTCCCTCTCCTCCCTCCCCGCCCGTCCCTCCTCGCTTTCCCTCATATGTCTCAGAGTAACTCGGCCGGCAGCCTGAAACAACATTCTGCTGAGCCTCCTCTCGGCCACTCGCTGCTGGAAACTGGGTCTCACTGATGGTGATACCTGAGGAGTGGCCTAGAAATCAGACCTGCCTCTTCCCCTGGAGGCTCTGACTTCCCAGGCATGTCATAGATCTTTCAGGCTCACTGTTGACTGCGTTGGACCTAAGCTGGGAGTTTGGGATACTCAGTCTTGAAAACAGGGACACGGTGGAGAGGCCCGCTGAAAAGCAGCCCCAGTCTGCCTGCAGGCCAGGCATGCAGGCAGGGTCAGCGGTGCGTGCAGCCTGGGTGCGCGCAGTCACGCCAGCTGGTGCTCCATCTCTGCAGCATCTGTCCCTAGGGCCCCACATAGCTCTGCAGCCCACAGGGGAGGGAGACATTAAAAGGTACTATCTCAGGGAAAAAAAGGATGTTTTCAGCTCAGGTTGGAAATGAGTTGGAGGGTTGATGAGGCGGAGAGCTGCGGCGGTGGCAGGGTTGGGGGGAGGCTCTTTCCCGGGTGGGATTCTCAGAGGAGGTGGCGGCTACATCTTACATCTGCATCAGTCTGGGCTGCGTCAGGGGACTGAGAGGAAGCAGGAATTGAAAGAGGGAGATGGGCTTGGGAGCAGAAGGGGACTGAAGACAGAGCTCAGGACTGTTTCTGGCCTGAGTCACGATTTTAGGAAGGATCTTAATGGTATTTCAGAGACTCTGGTAGCCTTTTGTCTGTTTCCTGGGTCTCTGGCCTCAAGGGGCTGGAAGGGAATTCCAGAGCCCTCGTTTCCTTCTGCTGTGCTAGTCTGATCCCACCTGCCGCCTTCCATCTGCTGCAGAGCGGGGGCTGAGGGTGGAGGGGGTTCTGCATCCCCTGCAGGCTGACTCCCCTTCTTGGACTCTGGCCCCACCCCTCCTTGATTCAGACCCTGCCTGCACGCTGCTGTGGTCCACTCGGCCATGGGGCCCGGCCTGCCACAGGCTGAGCATCGCAGGAGAAGGTGGCGCTTGGGCGGCCAGACTGATTTCTAATGTAAGATTTAAGGACCTGGCCTGCACACACGTCCTTGGCTTTAGGAAAGCCACTCTGGGAAACAAAATACTTTATCCCACTTATGTTTCCATTGCTTAAAATGTTCTTGGGGTTTCTCTTTGGCTATTTCCTTCAAGAGCCAAAATATGCTCAACAGAACAGCCTTCATGACTTTGTAGACATCTCTTTAACCAATCCCATTGTTCCTTATCTCACCACCCGCCTTTTGCATCCCAGTTAGAATTCCTTGTACCCATTCCACGCAGTGAATTCGCTCTAAGCAGGGGAAGCTGTGGCAGTGTTGAGGTACCCCTTTCCACGCGGTGAATTTAAGCAGATGAAGTTGTGGCAGTGTTGAGGTACAGAGCCTGGCCTTTCAGATGTGCCCCTGCTGCTCTTTCTGGCTTAGGGAAGGGTCTCCTGCCTGGCTCCCTTGGTGTTTGGAAAGAGGTTGTGCACTCCTGGGCCTCCAAGGACTATCCTGGGCCTCAGGGCTAGGAGACATGCTGCTGCTTCTCCTGCCAACTCATAAGCATGGACCTTATCTGTCCCTAGGGCCCCACATAGCTCTGCAGCCCACAGGGGAGGGAGACATTAAAAGGTACTATCTCAGGGGAAAAAAGGATGTTTTCAGCTGAGGTTGGAAATGAGTTGGAGGGTTGATGAGGCGGAGAGCTGCGGCGGTGGCAGGGTTGGGGGGAGGCTCTTTCCCGGGTGGGATTCTCAGAGGAGGTGGCGGCTACATCTTACATCTGCATCAGTCTGGGCTGCGTCAGGGGACTGAGAGGAAGCAGGAATTGAAAGGAGGGAGATGGGCTTGGGAGCAGAAGGGGACTGAAGACAGAGCTCAGGACTGTTTCTGGCCTGAGTCACGATTTTAGGAAGGATCTTAATGGTATTTCAGAGACTCTGGTAGCCTTTTGTCTGTTTCCTGGGTCTCTGGCCTCAAGGGGCTGGAAGGGAATTCCAGAGCCCTCGTTTCCTTCTGCTGTGCTAGTCTGATCCCACCTGCCGCCTTCCATCTGCTGCAGAGCGGGGGCTGAGGGTGGAGGGGGTTCTGCATCCCCTGCAGGCTGACTCCCCTTCTTGGACTCTGGCCCCACCCCTCCTTGATTCAGACCCTGCCTGCACGCTGCTGTGGTCCACTCGGCCATGGGGCCCGGCCTGCCACAGGCTGAGCATCGCAGGAGAAGGTGGCGCTTGGGCGGCCAGACTGATTTCTAATGTAAGATTTAAGGACCTGGCCTGCACACACGTCCTTGGCTTTAGGAAAGCCACTCTGGGAAACAAAATACTTTATCCCACTTATGTTTCCATTGCTTAAAATGTTCTTGGGGTTTCTCTTTGGCTATTTCCTTCAAGAGCCAAAATATGCTCAACAGAACAGCCTTCATGACTTTGTAGACATCTCTTTAACCAATCCCATTGTTCCTTATCTCACCACCCGCCTTTTGCATCCCAGTTAGAATTCCTTGTACCCATTCCACGCAGTGAATTCGCTCTAAGCAGGGGAAGCTGTGGCAGTGTTGAGGTACCCCTTTCCACGCGGTGAATTTAAGCAGATGAAGTTATGGCAGTGTTGAGGTACAGAGCCTGGCCTTTCAGATGTGCCCCTGCTGCTCTTTCTGGCTTAGGGAAGGGTCTCCTGCCTGGCTCCCTTGGTGTTTGGAAAGAGGTTGTGCACTCCTGGGCCTCCAAGGACTATCCTGGGCCTCAGGGCTAGGAGACATGCTGCTGCTTCTCCTGCCAACTCATAAGCATGGACCTCTGTTCAGTTTTGAGAGTCAGGGAGTAGCCTTTGGGGACTTCCCAAACTGCCGGCATGAACCTCAAGTATCAGGGAGAGCCCTGGTAGGAGATGGAACCAGGGCCATGAACCCACGTGGGAGGAGTCCATGAGGGTCAGGAGTTTGCCCTCTTCTCCTGCCGCCAGCTCCTGAGCCATGTCTCGAGGTGTTTACTTGGGCTTCAATCTACCCAGTCCCCTGAGAGCCTCCTATGCGTCACCTCGCTCCTTAGGCACTCAGGCCTTCCCTCACACAGCCACAGTGGGCTTATCATATAGAGCAGGGGTCTCCAGCCTCCAGGATCCAATGCCTGATGACCTGAGGTGGAGCTGATACAGTAGTAATAGAAATAAAGTGCACAGTAAATGTAATGACCGTGAATCATCCCCAGGCCATCCCCACACCCCTGGTTTGTGGAAAAACTGTCTTGCATGAAACCAGCTCCTGGTGCCAAAAAGGTTGGGGGTCGCTGCTGTGAAACAGATGCTGCCCTTGTGTTCAAGAGGGTAGCCTTGCTGCTCGCCCTCGGGCGACCTGACGTGCACGTAGGACTCCTGACCGGGGTCCCTCTGTTAGGGCTCCACGTGGGATGTTTGGTATCTGTATAAACCCTGGCGCCAGCAGGTGGGTGAACAGTAAACCGAGTGAAATGCTGCTCCCACCCTTGGCAGGCGATCTGCAGAGTCCGTGCCTCCCCGGGAGCAGCTCTCAGAGGCCGCGCTGGAGGCCGCGGAAGAGGCGGTGGCCCGAGAACTCGAGCAAGAACAGACACGGCTCCTGGAGTCCCAGCGAGAGAAGATGCAGCGGCTGCGGGAGAAGCTGCGGCAGGAGGAGGCGGCGGAGGCCCTGCAGCTTCACCAGCAGAAAGAGAAGGCGCTCAGGTCCTGCTGCCCCCCGGCCCAGCCACCCTGGCTGCCACTGCGGTGCCCGACCCCTCCAGGGTGACTCCCCTGTGGCCCAGCTGGAGGAGCAGTGGGCTCCCTGGCCAAGACCCGTGCCTTTCCTCTTTTGGGAAGGGACTTGAGAGGCATGATAATAATGGGGATGGCCGGTATTTTTTGAGAGATTGCTCTGATCCGTGTGCTTTATGTCTGCTAATTCGTTCAGTCCTTGGAACAGCCTTATGAGTTTCTGTCAACAAGTCTGTTTTGTGGAATTTATAATATAGATGAGGAAGCTGAGGCACAGGAAGGTTAACTAGCTTGTCCAAGGTATGGAGCCTCATAAGCAGCAGAGCCTGGATTAACAGTCTGGGCAGTTTGTCTCCAGAGCCCGTTTCTTGTGTGTGTGTGTTTTTTTTTTTTAAATACTATTCTTTATTTTTTTACTTTGGCTGCACCATGCAGCATGGGGGAGTTTAGTTCCCTGACCAGGGATTGAACCCATGCCACTGCAGTGGAAGCTTGGAGTCTTAACCACTGGACTGCCAGGGAGGTCCCCTGTTTTTATTAATTTTTTACTTAGTTAATTTTTGGCTACGCTGGGTCTTTATTGTTTTGTGCAGGCTTTCTCTAGTTGCGGTGAGTAGGGGGTACTCTCTTGCTGCAGTGGAGCGCGGGCCCTAGGGCACGTAGGCGTCGGCAGTTGCAGTTCCCTGGCTCTAGAGTATGGGCTCAGTAGTTAAGGCGCACGGCTTAGTTGTTCCTTGGTGTGTGGAATCTTTGCAGACCAGGGATCAAACCCATGTCCCTTGCATTGGCAGGTGGATTCTTATCCACTGTGCTACCAGGGAAGTTCACAGCCCATTTTCTTAATCACTGCGCTGTCCTCTCTGCTGGGAGTCAGGGCGCTATGGGGACCCAGTGAAACTGGTAGGAAGCATGTGATAGGGTGTGAGGTGCTCTTGCCCAGGACCCAGAAGTTTCTGTTTGGGTTCTTACTCTTTGAGTACGTGGCAGGCAGGCCCTCGACAAATGCAGCACATAGGCTGGGCCTGTGTGTGTAGGATTGTGTGTTTCTGTGCTGGAGTTATGGTTTTTATAGGAAAAGGCGGGTGAGGGCTGGCATGATGGCTCCACAGTAAAGCATCACCAGGGGGCCTTTAATCCCTCTGTCATCTTTAGCGCTGAGTTTTGCTCTCAGGCTCTCTTTACTGTCCGGTGTAGCTGCTGGATCTCCAGCCATCGTATCTGTATTCCAGGAGGAAGTATAGGGGCACCTTCTAGCTCATTCAGTCCCTTCGAAGGCACTTTGATGGAAACTTTACCCAGTAATTTCTGTTTATATCTCACTGGCCATTCCTGCTTGCAAAGGGTGCAAAGTTGACTGAGGAATGTGGTCCTTTAGCTGGTCTCTGGGCCTGAGAGAATAAAATTAGGGTTCTCTTAGTAAAGAAAAGTGGGAGAATGGATATTGAGAGGGTAATAAACCACCTCTGTCACAGTCCCAGGTTGGGGAAAGTGCTACGAAAAGACGTTAATATGTTTCACTTACTTGGCAGTTAAGCTAAAGGTTAAATCTTGTCCTCTTGGACAGAAGATCCCAAAGTGCTGTAGACTTATTATTTTTATATCATACATGGCAAAGACTGTATAAAATATTTATGGTTAATTTAGAGAAACTAAGAGAAAACCAGCACCCAACTGCCCAGAGGCTTGAGGACAGTGTCTCTCATTAGCCCAACACAGGCTGTGCTGACCAGGGTCCATCCTATGTCATCCCTCCTGGATCCTCCTGCCAGAGAGCACCCCAAAGAATAGATGGTACCAGGCATCTTCCTCTTCCAGCCGCCTGGAAGTTGGGGTAGGGGGCCTCCCAAACAGAGTGCGACTCAGCTTACCTCTAGAGGCAGTGCCTAGGAAGAAATGCTGGTGATGGCTCCCTACCAGGCTCCTCTCTCTCCCTGGCCACCCTGGGCTGTGCTGACTGCTTTCTGTCCCTTCCCGAACCCCCCAACTTCAGAGTAGCCTCCCAGAGCCCTCCTAAATTGTAGTGAAAACCAGCCTGTTGAAAAGTATCTGACTCGGGGCCTGAAACCTGATAGTTGCTCAATAAAAGCTGGTTCTTGGTTGTATTTTCAACTGAAATCAGTACAGTGTTAGTGGTCTTGACTAAGTGACTTCTCTGTGGGCAGTGCCTTGCCTGGCTCCCTTCAAAGTAGTTTGTCACGAGAACCCTGTTTCTGTTTACACATGAGCTTTTCAGAGAGGTAGGGTCTCCTCTCACTGGGAAATTACCACTTGGTAGAAATTTCTGGAAGCCACAACTGACCTTGTAGCAAATATTTCTTGAATGAGAAGGCAGGCAGGCAGGCAGGCTGACGCTTAGTTTCTTCAGTTACAAAACAAACTGAGTTTCGTTGTAAGATAAAGAGAGGAGAGCGTTGTAAAATGCAGGACTTAACTGCTAAAGACCCTTCCATTCTGTGGCGATATGTGGAAAAATTAGCCTTGGGACAAAGAGAAAGGGTTTCTGTGGGAATCTAGCAGGAAGAATCTTTAAATTTTCTGTCATTACAGAAGAGAGCAGTGGTGTTGATAGCTGAAAATAGAAAACGATCCGAAGTCTTTTCTGGCTCTGGAATTCACTGCAGAAGCTTTTCCGAGAGGTTGTCTTCTGAATCATGTTTTTCTCAGGCTTGAACTCCCTGAGTGCGCAGCACTGGTCACGTGACAGCCCCTGGTCACGTGGGGGCCATGCGAGGGTTGTCTGCTTGGGATGAGGTGGTCACCACCTCGGTCTGTGAATAAGGGGCCCCTCACAGATAATTTGCTTATAGTTTGGGCCTGGGTGATACTGCCCAAATTCAACCAGCATTTATGGAGTTCCTACTTCCATTTCTGTTACTGTGCTTGGCACTTGGGAGATAGCAGATTTTAAGACAAGATTCCTTCTCTGGAGATGTTCCCATACTTGTAAGGAAAACACATATACAAAGGCTGAATTATGGTGTGATGTTATGCATGGCAGAGAGCGGCATGGATAAGAAAGGTCCTCATATAAAGCGTGATGGGAGCTGAAAGGGGATTGATGAGCTTGGAGAGACTTGGAAAGGCTTCTCCGAGAGGAGGGAGTTGGGTGTTGAACACGGAACATGGGTTCGTCAGGTAGGAAATGGGATTCTCGATGGGAGAGCTGGCTTGAACAAAAGCCAGGAGGCAGGGAGGAGTGTGGTGGGGTTTGGAGGTGCTGGCTCATGTGATATGGCCAGAGATGGATTGGGGTCAGACGGGATCCGACCTTGAGAAATGCCTACCACCTGGTTGCAGAGGAGAACCTTTGGCAGAAATGCTATTTTGGGATCATGGAGCTTGTGATTTGCTTCCTGTGGCAAAGGGCAGGTAGAGTTCATAGCCCCTCTCGCCCTGGGAGGTATTAAAGGCAGCAGGACCCAGAAGCTAAGGTTAGGCTTGTCCTTAAGACGTAGGAAGCTTCACAAGCAGGCTCTAGGCTTTTGGAGGCTGAGAGCCAGGGGTTAGGTGTAGAAAAGGAAAGGCCTTGTAGTCCCGCCAGCAAACTTGCCTTTGCCTTGCAGTTCCCTGAAGGAGCAGCTGCAGAGAGCCACCGAGGAGGAGGAGACCCAGATGAGAGAGCAGGAGCGCCAGAGGCTGTCCCAGCTCCGTGCCCAGGTGCAGTCCAGCTCAGAGGCTGATGAGGACCAAATCAGGTGAGTGTGGACTGTGGGCGCGGCTTGGCCTCCCTGGAGGCTCGCCCCTCTCGGCACCCCCCACCTCACCCCGACCAACACTAGTGCCTAGACCCACCCCCACCTCTTTATCTGCCCAGGGCCGAGCAAGAGGCTTCCCTGCAGAGGCTGCGAGAAGAGCTGGAGTCTCTGCAGAAGGCTGAGAGGGCCACCTTGGAAGAGAGAAGCAGGCAGACCCTGGAGCAGCTCAGGGAAGAGATGGAGGCTTTAGAGAAGAGAGAGCAGGCTGCCCTGAAGGTGGAGAAGGAGAGGGCCTTGCAGCAGCTGAGGGAGCAGCTGGAAGGGGAGAGGAAAGAAGTGAGTGCCCCCCTCCACCCCTTTGTGTCTCTGGGCAGGGCTGGGTGCTGAGGAAGAACAAGAGCCAGCCTTGGCGCCCAGGGGAGCTGTAGAGTTCATAGCCCCTCTCGCCCTGGGAGGTATTAAAGGCAGCAGGACCCAGAAGCTAAGGTTAGGCTTGTCCTTAAGACGTAGGAAGCTTCACAAGCAGGCTCTAGGCTTTTGGAGGCTGAGAGCCAGGGGTTAGGTGTAGAAAGGGAAAGGCCTTGTAGTCCCGCCAGCAAACTTGCCTTTGCCTTGCAGTTCCCTGAAGGAGCAGCTGCAGAGAGCCACCGAGGAGGAGGAGACCCAGATGAGAGAGCAGGAGCGCCAGAGGCTGTCCCAGCTCCGTGCCCAGGTGCAGTCCAGCTCAGAGGCTGATGAGGACCAAATCAGGTGAGTGTGGACTGTGGGCGCGGCTTGGCCTCCCTGGAGGCTCGCCCCTCTCGGCACCCCCCACCTTACCCCGACCAACACTAGTGCCTAGACCCACCCCCACCTCTTTATCTGCCCAGGGCCGAGCAAGAGGCTTCCCTGCAGAGGCTGCGAGAAGAGCTGGAGTCTCTGCAGAAGGCTGAGAGGGCCACCTTGGAAGAGAGAAGCAGGCAGACCCTGGAGCAGCTCAGGGAAGAGATGGAGGCTTTAGAGAAGAGAGAGCAGGCTGCCCTGAAGGTGGAGAAGGAGAGGGCCTTGCAGCAGCTGAGGGAGCAGCTGGAAGGGGAGAGGAAAGAAGTGAGTGCCCCCCTCCACCCCTGTGTGTCTCTGGGCAGGGCTGGGTGCTGAGGAAGAACAAGAGCCAGCCTTGGCGCCCAGGGGAGCCAGCAGACCCAGGGGTCTGTGAGGAAGGGTGTGGTGATGTTGGGCCGGGCGTCTGGGCCCATGTGGAGCCTGCTCGACTCAGAGCAGATGCTGCCCTGGTCTCCATGGTGGGGTCCAGAGGCTCCCCTCCAGGGCCTGTGGGAGTTGTCAGCAGCAGAGAAGAAGTTTGAAGGGAAAGGACCCGGGGGTTTGGGAAGACTCCATGACTGAAGGAACTGAAACCAGATCAGAGGCCTTGAGACAGAGGCCCAGTGTCCTGTCCTTGTCCCTGAGGGCAGCTGTGATGACCTCTCGTCTCTCTCCTTCCCTCTCCTGCCTCAGAGCAAGAGGCTGGCTCACTCAGGGGAGTTTGTTCTCCTTTATCCTTACTCCCTAGCCCTCCCATCCAGTGGTCTGTCTCTAGGTAAGAGGCTGAAGTAGGTAGTAGGTCAAGTGGAACTGGTGTCCTATTTTGGTTCTGGGTGGAGCGTCAGTTCCCAGACCAAGGGAACCTACAGGGGAGGTCACTGTGCTGCACGTGCTCAGGGAGACGGTGCTGAGCCTCCAGGCCTCCTGGCCCTTATTCACAGGCAGGAGTGTGGCCTGTGTGCGGTGGTTTGGCCCAGAGGCCCAAGAGTGGAAGGGCCGTGGCTGAACTTCACTGAAGCTTTCCCTCCTCGCTGGCTTCCGTGTCCCCGTTTGCTGCAGACTTGAGGGACAGCTGTTTTGGAGGAATACAGACACGCCTGTGGTTCCCTTTGGCCCCTGAGCTCAAGGGCCTTGAGGATGGTCTTCCTGGCTCTTCCTCTCCCCAGAGTCAGAGCCCGGCCAGCCTGCCTTGGTCCTCACAGGCCCTGTGTTGCACCCCAGGCGGCGGCAGCGCTGGAGAGGGAGCACAGAGAGGAGCTGGAGCGGCTCTCCTCCTCACTGGAGGCCAAGCACAGGGAGGTGAGGGGCGGTGGCCCTGCCTGCCGGGCAGAGCCTGGCATGCTGGGCCCCAGGCTCTGAGCCTTCACAGCTGACTGGTCGGCAGAACTCCACCCCAGCCCTGGCCCTGCCACTAGCTTCCCTCTCCTGCAGCCCTGGGGGCTGGGTTCCTGGGAAGCGAGTCGCCCGCGGCCACTCTGTAGGGCCCTCTGTGGGTCACGCTCCCCCGTGCGGGCACCTCCTCAGGTGGTCTGCAGCCTCCAGAAGAAGATGCAGGAAGCTCACCAGAAAGAGGAGGCCCAGCTGCAGGAGAGCCTTGGGCGGGCGGAGCAGCGAGCCCATCACAAGGTGTACCAGGTGCTGGAGTACGAACAGGAGGTGCGTGCCTGTTTGCTCCTTTTGCCCGAGCTGCCTTTTGCTTTGAACGGCTCAGCTGGGGCTCTGTTTTTATGCTACTGTGCCCTGTACATGAGTGGAGTGGGAGGGGGTGCTGGGTGTGGCCGCATGTGAATGTGGGGATGTTGGGGGAGGTGGGTGTGTGTCGCACACGTGTGTGAGTCCTTCAAGTGCCTCAGTCTTGCATGTCGCATCTCTGCCTCCTGCCTGGCAGCTCAGTGGCCTCCTGAGAGAGAAGCGCCAGGAGGTGGAGCGGGAGCACGAGTGGAAGATGGACAGGATGAAGGAGGAGCACCAGCAGGTGGTGGCTGAGACCAGGCAGCAGTACGAGGCCGAGGTGACTGGGCCACATTCCCTGGCGCACGCGTGTGTGTGTGCACGCGCCACAAACCCACTCCCACCCACCCACCCCTTGGGGTCCTTCCCAGATGTCCGGAGGGCCTTGGAAGGAGTCAGGGGTGGTGGGAAGCGTTCTTCCCTGGCCCCCAGCAGTGGTGAAATCCAGTTTTGCCTTTGCACTAAAGCATTATGGGAAGCCTGCTCCTCCCCGCCATCAGGCTGCACTTTGCTCTCCTGTTAATAACAGCCGAGGTGCATTGAGCTGGGTGCATCCTGAGCTCTTTGCACGTTAACCTCATTTAGTCTTCACAATACCCTTGGGTGGGGGGCATCCGTACTATCCTTCTCTCCATTTTATAAAGAGGAAACTGAGACTTGAGCGTAAGCAGCTCCCTTAAGCCTCCCTGGCTGAAAAGGAGCTAGGATTCAAGCCAAGATTATCTGACTCCAGAGCCTTCGACTTTTAACCACCAACCCTGTGCCTCCAGAAATTCCAGGACTCCCGGAAATAGATTGGCAAGAGCCAGCCAACATTTAGATATTACCTGCCCATCTTCAGCCTCTGGCTTAGAGGGGAAAGTTCAGTGACTAAGTGGACCCAATGGCATGCTCACATTGGGGTGAACGACTGGGAGGGCTGGTGGCTGACTTTAGCCCAGAGCTGGATGGGCTTCTGTCCCCAGTTTCTAGGCTTTGCCTCCAGAAACTTGAACCAGTGTCCCAGACTCTGCACCAGGGCAGAAACAGTGGCCCAGAGGAAAATGTAGTTGACTCCTTTCCTAAACCATTTCTGCCCTTGTTGAAGAATAGTGACATTTTAGTAATGACCCCTTCCCTTAAGGAAGGAAGGCTGTGTGTGGGGGGAGTGGTGAGAGGCAGGTGTCCATACCAGGGATTTCTCAGGACATCTGTCCAGTGTTGGTTCAGCAGCAGAGAGGGGGTGTAGGCTTTTGGGGGACAAGACCACGTGGTCCTGGGCACTCTCTCCAGGAGCCAGCCTTAGAGGCCTGGTGGAGTCCCTGATCTTACTGACCTGAGGTGGCAGGGCAGGGGGTAGGGGGCAGCTCTGGTCGAAGGGTTGGGAAGGGCCGCCGTGGTTTCCCACCAATGGCCCCACCCTCCGTCAGGAGAGGAAGCAGCGGGCTGAGCTCCTGGGGCACCTGACGGGAGAGCTGGAGCGCCTGCGCAGGGCCCATGAGCGAGAGCTGGAGTCGGCGAGGCAGGAGCAGGACCGGCAGCTGGAGGACCTGGGGCGGCGGCACCGGGAGCAGGTGGGCACCGGGCTGACGGTGCTTGGGGCCCACCCTTCCTGACCCCTCCACCCAGGGTAGACGGTGCTAGGGGCTGGCACTGTCACAGTGGTGAGGTGGAGCCTGATGGCTTCAGGGGTGGGGAGGTGTCTTGCTGGCCATCCCCAAGCCGGGGCATCCTTGCTCTTTTGCTTTCTGGGCCAAGGAGCATCCCCAGGACTAGAAGCAGCGGTCAGTGCACCTCGGGCCTTGGGCTTGTGTCTTTGCCTCTGCTCACCATTCCCCCTGAAATAAGCAAGGGGTGATGCTCTGCTGGGGGAGCCCAGCCCAGCTTGGAGCACGTGGTGTGGGGCACACAGCCGCGAACTCCTCCTGGCCCTCAGCTCGGGCCTGCGCACTGGCTGCACTCCCATCTTTCTACCTACACTCCGTGCAGGAAAGGACGCTCCAAGATTTAGAGGTGGAACTTGAAACCAGAACCAAGGATGTCAAGGCCCGATTGGCTCAGCTGGATGTCCAGGTGCGGGAGTAGGGGCAGAGGCCAGGCTCTCAGGTACCCTTGACCCGGAAGTCCGCTCCCCCAGGAGAGGCCTGGAGTCGGCCTGATGGCCAGACCTTCTGTGCTCCGCAGAAGGAGGTGGCCCGCAAAGAGCAGCAGCAGCTCCTGGACGTGCAGAGGCAGGTCGTGCTGGAGAGCGAGGTTCGTCTGCTGCCTCTCCCGGCTTCCCTTGTTGCACTTCCTTCCTCCCTCAGCCCTTTCATTCCCCTGGTCTGTCGGGGGAACTGGGTTCCAAACTCTGTTGGCTAGCATCCCACAGATAGCCCCTCTGTGGGAGACCAGCTCGGGCACCCTGGGGGGCGGGGCCACGGAGGGGGAGGGGCCTGGTCCAGCCTCTCCCCGAGGGCTTCGCTGCTGTCTGCTCTGTGACTCCCCCGTCGACTCCCGCCCACCTCTCCTGTCCTTTCTTTCCTTCTGCTCCCCCCAGAAAGCCACAGCCACCCATCAGCACCTGGAGGAGGCAAAGAAGGAGCACACCCACCTGCTGGAGTCAACCCGGCAGCTCCGAAAAATCCTCGAGGAGCTTCAGGCCCGCAAGTTGGAGCTGGAGGCCCAGGTGGAGCTGCTGCAGGCCCAGAGTCGGAGGCTGCAGAAGCACGTCAGGTGGTCTGGACCCCTGCGCTCCACCACCCCTGCGCCTCCCGCCTGCCTTCTGACCTCTGCCGCTTGGGGGCTCCGTCTCTCCATGGCCCAGTTAGCAGGCAG
>SJYC01040260.1:0-15891 GCA_006408675.1 Madoqua kirkii | reverse complement strand
GGAGCTAGGATTCAAGCCAAGATTATCTGACTCCAGAGCCTTCGACTTTTAACCACCAACCCTGTGCCTCCAGAAATTCCAGGACTCCCGGAAATAGATTGGCAAGAGCCAGCCAACATTTAGATATTACCTGCCCATCTTCAGCCTCTGGCTTAGAGGGGAAAGTTCAGTGACTAAGTGGACCCAATGGCATGCTCACATTGGGGTGAACGACTGGGAGGGCTGGTGGCTGACTTTAGCCCAGAGCTGGATGGGCTTCTGTCCCCAGTTTCTAGGCTTTGCCTCCAGAAACTTGAACCAGTGTCTCAGACTCTGCACCAGGGCAGAAACAGTGGCCCAGAGGAAAATGTAGTTGACTCCTTTCCTAAACCATTTCTGCCCTTGTTGAAGAATAGTGACATTTTAGTAATGACCCCTTCCCTTAAGGAAGGAAGGCTGTGTGTGGGGGGAGTGGTGAGAGGCAGGTGTCCATACCAGGGATTTCTCAGGACATCTGTCCAGTGTTGGTTCAGCAGCAGAGAGGGGGTGTAGGCTTTTGGGGGACAAGACCACGTGGTCCTGGGCACTCTCTCCAGGAGCCAGCCTTAGAGGCCTGGTGGAGTCCCTGATCTTACTGACCTGAGGTGGCAGGGCAGGGGGTAGGGGGCAGCTCTGGTCGAAGGGTTGGGAAGGGCCGCCGTGGTTTCCCACCAATGGCCCCACCCTCCGTCAGGAGAGGAAGCAGCGGGCTGAGCTCCTGGGGCACCTGACGGGAGAGCTGGAGCGCCTGCGCAGGGCCCATGAGCGAGAGCTGGAGTCGGCGAGGCAGGAGCAGGACCGGCAGCTGGAGGACCTGGGGCGGCGGCACCGGGAGCAGGTGGGCACCGGGCTGACGGTGCTTGGGGCCCACCCTTCCTGACCCCTCCACCCAGGGTAGACGGTGCTAGGGGCTGGCACTGTCACAGTGGTGAGGTGGAGCCTGATGGCTTCAGGGGTGGGGAGGTGTCTTGCTGGCCATCCCCAAGCCGGGGCATCCTTGCTCTTTTGCTTTCTGGGCCAAGGAGCATCCCCAGGACTAGAAGCAGCGGTCAGTGCACCTCGGGCCTTGGGCTTGTGTCTTTGCCTCTGCTCACCATTCCCCCTGAAATAAGCAAGGGGTGATGCTCTGCTGGGGGAGCCCAGCCCAGCTTGGAGCACGTGGTGTGGGGCACACAGCCGCGAACTCCTCCTGGCCCTCAGCTCGGGCCTGCGCACTGGCTGCACTCCCATCTTTCTACCTACACTCCGTGCAGGAAAGGACGCTCCAAGATTTAGAGGTGGAACTTGAAACCAGAACCAAGGATGTCAAGGCCCGATTGGCTCAGCTGGATGTCCAGGTGTGGGAGTAGGGGCAGAGGCCAGGCTCTCAGGTACCCTTGACCCGGAAGTCCGCTCCCCCAGGAGAGGCCCGGAGTCGGCCTGATGGCCAGACCTTCTGTGCTCCGCAGAAGGAGGCGGCCCGCAAAGAGCAGCAGCAGCTCCTGGACGTGCAGAGGCAGGTCGTGCTGGAGAGCGAGGTTCGTCTGCTGCCTCTCCCGGCTTCCCTTGTTGCACTTCCTTCCTCCCTCAGCCCTTTCATTCCCCTGGTCTGTCGGGGGAACTGGGTTCCAAACTCTGTTGGCTAGCATCCCACAGATAGCCCCTCTGTGGGAGACCAGCTCGGGCACCCTGGGGGGCGGGGCCACGGAGGGGGAGGGGCCTGGTCCAGCCTCTCCCCGAGGGCTTCGCTGCTGTCTGCTCTGTGACTCCCCCGTCGACTCCCGCCCACCTCTCCTGTCCTTTCTTTCCTTCTGCTCCCCCCAGAAAGCCACAGCCACCCATCAGCACCTGGAGGAGGCAAAGAAGGAGCACACCCACCTGCTGGAGTCAACCCGGCAGCTCCGAAAAATCCTCGAGGAGCTTCAGGCCCGCAAGTTGGAGCTGGAGGCCCAGGTGGAGCTGCTGCAGGCCCAGAGTCGGAGGCTGCAGAAGCACGTCAGGTGGTCTGGACCCCTGCGCTCCACCACCCCTGCGCCTCCCGCCTGCCTTCTGACCTCTGCCGCTTGGGGGCTCCGTCTCTCCATGGCCCAGTTAGCAGGCAGAGGTGGAGCCAGGCGGAGGGGCTGCGTTTTGTAGGGACTTAGGGGGGTGTTAAGAGGCTGGGACTAGCTCGGGTCCCGGTTCTACTGTCCCTGCCCCAGCCCTGCCTCAGCATCTTTGGCAGGATTGAAAGGATGGAGGTGGTTCTGCCCCTTCTCCGCTAGGAGTCCTGAAAGGTGCTGCCAGGCCTGCTTAAGCCTGCTTCAGCATGTGACCCTGCCTCACCAACTCCCTCCACTCCCCAATTTCCCATCACAGTGACCTGGAGTTCCAAGCTCAGAAGAAGCAGGACTTGTTGAAAGAGCTGGAGGTAAAGGACAGTAACGCTTCCCCACATTTGGAGCCCAATCTCCTCCTTGAGGACCTGAGGAGATCCCCCCGGACGGTGAGCTTCTCTTGGAAGGGTCAGGGTGGCTGGAGTTGGGCAGGGCTCCACGAAGGGTGGGGCTCTAGGAGGGGTTGAGGTCCAGGAGGGATGGGGCTGCAGTGGGGGGAAAGTGGGTAGGAGGGCCCCTGGGGGGCTTGGGCTCCAGGAACGGTCCTGACTGTTCTGCCCAGGACTTTTTAGTCTCCTGTTACCATTCCTAGCCCTACTTCTGCATCAAATTATATCTGTAAGTGACTGGTGCTTGGTGGCTGGCAGAACCATTATCTGGGCCACTAGGAGGGACTTCGGGGTCCATTGAGCCTGTAGTTACCTGATGTTACATTCAGTGGGCGTTTTCTACTGCGTGTGTCTTAGAACCAGACTAAAGAGGTATCCTTCTCTCTCTTCCCAGAGCAAGGAGACTGACCTATCCTTGGACAGGTGCGTTCCAATAACCTGTCCTGTTTTGGGTTGAGGATCCAGGAGTGGTTGAGTGAGGACATGTGTCAGGGCCAGGGACTGACCTGGGCCCATGGTCTCCAGTGGGGCTTGGTTCGAGGATAGGCCCTGGAGCACTGAGGAGCCTTCTGTGACAAGCCACGGAGGTGCTCAGAGTGATCACTGACATAGCACGTTGGCATGGACTGACCCTTGCATGAGGGTCAGGCTGATGGGAGAGTCTGGCCATCTCTGGGGGCCTCAGGCGCAGCTCCTGTCAGGGTCTGGGTGGGAGGACAGGCGTGCACAGCGCGCGTGCTGCACGTCATGGGTCTTGAGCAGCTTCGTCCCCACCCTCTCCTAGCCCTGCGGTCTGTGCTCAGGCTGGACATCTGCTGGGGCAGTGCCCGTGACCCACAGCAGGAGTCCACAAGTGCGTGTGTCCCCGTTCCACCCCTGCCCTGCCCTGTTCTGCAGCACTCGGCACTACCTCTCTGCTGAAGGGGTGGCTCTCCGCAGTGCCAAAGAGTTCCTCGTGCGACAGTCACGCTCCATGCGGAGGCGGCAGACAGCTCTGAAGGCTGCCCAGCAGCACTGGCGCCAGGAGCTGGCCAGCGCTCAGGAGGCGGCCGAAGACCCACCAGGCACCAAGGCCCTGGAGGACGTGTGCAAGGACCTGGAGGAGGTCAGGGGCCCTGGGGGGACTCAGCCACATGGGGGAGGCCGGGGGCAGGAAGCTGGCCCTCCCTTTGGGCTTGCCCTCAGTAGATCATGCCCAGGGCTCCCCTTGAGTGGTCAGGTAGGCCCAGAGTCACTGGACAAGTCTAGGGGGACCAGACAGGAGGAGATGGAGGTTATGGATCGCCACAAGGATGGAAGCTCCTTACACTCACCTGGCAGTGCAGAATGCTTTCTCTGTTAGGAAGACAATGTACAGGGTTGTAGTGGTGTTCCCATCTTAGAAGTTCCACATTGCTTGGCCATTCCATCACGCTCAAGACTTTACTCATAAGTGAAAATATTTTGAGCACATTCAGCATAAGCTGAATTCCCTGTTTTCCTCCTCTGAGAGCCTAATTTGTAATGAAAAGGAGATATCTTCATGGTTATTATTAGTGGGATCACACATCTCTTTGCCATGTGAGGATCTTGGCAGAAGATTTTGTCTGGTCCCTTAGAGTTCTGATGATGCTCAGAGCTGGTGAGGGATTGCAGGCCCTGTGGCTCAGAGGGTCAGAGGTCAGTACCTCTGGAGGGGCGGCCTTCCAGGGGCATCTGCATTCCACCCCCAGGGCCTGGAATTGCTCTGCTGAATCCTTGCTGTTGAGGGTGGGGGTAGTAATGGTAGTTGGAACAGTGATAATAACCATTTGTTTAACGGTAACTGTTTTGAGAATTTATTAGGTGTGGGCATAGTGGAGGGCGTGTATCATGTTACCTCTTCTAATCTTCAAGACCCTATGAGAAGTGTTTTTTAGATGAATATCCAGAGTTTGGTAATTTATACTCACCCAGATCACCCAGCCAACAAACAGCAGAGCTGGGGGACTCCTGCATGTGCCGGTCTGGTTAGTCAACGTCTCGTCTTCCTCCTTCCCTTCCTCCCTGGCTGCAGGAGACCAGGCACCTGGATGAGATGAAGTCGGCCATGCGGAAAGGCCACGACCTGCTGAAGAAGAAGGAGGAGAAGCTGCATCAGCTGGAGTCCTCTCTCTGGGAAGAGGTGCAGCCCAGCCTGGCCCTAGCCTCCCTCTTCTGTTCCTGGGATTCGGTGGGGGTTCTTGGGTCCTGTGTCAGGGCAGCGTAGGCCCAGGATTGGCAGTAGGCTTGGGGATTCTGAGCTGCTGAAAGTGGCTGTGACTTCAGCTTTAACTGTCAAGCACATTTGGGGGTTTGAGTACTGTGCCGAGGTGGCCTTACTGCCTATATCTCCAGTGGCTGAGTTCTCTCAGCCTCACGGGCAAGGCAGCCTGTGCCTCCCCCAGAACTTGGGACCCAAAGAGCCTAGCCACCAAGTCCTCAGCTGTCATGAGGGCAGGAAGCACAGGGCAAGTGCCGCCCTCAACTGCTGCGGCTTCCCACCAGGCTTCAGATGAGGACACGCTGAGAGGACCCCCAACCAAGAAGGTGGTGACCTTTGACCTCAGCGACCTGGAAGATGGAAGCAGTGACAGTTCCGACTCCTGCCCCCTGCCTCGCTGTGAGTGGGCCGGGGTAGGACCAGAGATGCAGCCCCTCCCCACAGCCCAGCAAGAGAGGGCCCCCCTGCCGTGCCGGTGTCTGGAGCAAGTGGTCAGCAACTGAGCTGGCTGGGTTTGCAGGGCCCAGAGGCTCGGGGTACTGGTAGCAAGAGAAGCGTCCCTCTTGGCCTTTCCCGGAGGGCCTCTCCCTATAGATGCTCTGAAACACTAAAGCCTTAGGGCTTTCATTGAGAGGAACAGGGGAAGGGGTAGGGATGTGGGGCAGTAGGGTGCAGTACCAGCCAGGCTATTCTCCACCCTCTGCCTCTTCCCTTTGCAGTCAACCTGGCCCCAAGCCCCACCTTCCCCAACAAGATCCACTACCTGAGCAGCTCCCTGCAGAGCATCAGCAGCCAGCTCAACGGGGTGCTCGGTGTCCTGGGCAGCCTCAACGCTGACAGGTATGTGGGGCAGTAGGGTACAGTACCAGCCAGGCTATTCTCCACCCTCTGCCTCTTCCCTTTGCAGTCAACCTGGCCCCAAGCCCCACCTTCCCCAACAAGATCCACTACCTGAGCAGCTCCCTGCAGAGCATCAGCAGCCAGCTCAACGGGGTGCTCGGTGTCCTGGGCAGCCTCAACGCCCAGCCGCCACCTCTCTTCACCTCCACGCCCGTGCTGCTCCCCACCCAGGCCTCTAGGAACACGCCGGCTGCCCCCAACCCCTCCCTGGCCCGGGGCACAGCCTTGTCCCCGGCTCAGCCCACGTCTGCCCAGTGGACCTGGGACCCGGGGCTGGGCCCCAGGCTCTCTTCCTCTGCGGCTCAGACCGTGGATGACTTCCTGGTGGAGAAGTGGCGCAAGTATTTTCCAAGTAAGCCGCCCTCTGGGCTGTGCACGGTTCTGGCTCAGCCTCCCCACCTCCCCCTCCCCCCAGCTTTGGCATGGTCCCCTTGACTCTCAGGGTCCCTGGGAAGACCTTGCTGCTCGCCCTGTGGCTGGAGGCCCTCTGGGTCAAGAACTGGTTACCTGATGGGACCTTTATGATGGATTCTAGGGCTCAGCTGAACCTGAGAAGGTCACTTGTCAGAGCTGTGATCACTGCCATCTTTAGTGGCATTTATATATGGTTTTTCACTGAGTCCTTATAATAATCCTCTGAGGTTATTCCACACTTTTATCCCCATTTTACAGATGGGGAAACAGACTCAGAGGTTAAGTAATATCCTCCAGGGTACCCAGGGAGCAAGCAACAGACTGGATTTTGACCCCATGTCTGTGACTCCGGGGTTTGTAGCCCTTTGGCTGTATGTGGCTTCTCTCACCTCCAACCTCAGAAGCTTTTCCCGTCTTTGGGGCACTGCCTTTGCAGTTTCGGGGTTGGGGGAGGCGAGAGAGGGCTGGCTTGGCTAAACTGCTGCTCATTTCTGACTGCTTCCCTCACTTTTCCAGCTGGTATCCCGTTCCTCAATGGTGGCCCTGCCCCCTTGGAAAACAGGCTGGGCTATGTGTCTGCCAGGTAAGCCTCCCTGTGGGCTCAGGGTGGAGCCACTCCATTCAGCTGCAGCTCCCAGGGCAGGTGGGACCTGGTGAAGGGACCAGAAGGCCCTATCATGTCACCCAGACATTAGGCAGGTCCCCCAGGCCCTGAAGCCGCTGAGGTCCCGGTGGGGCCAGGTTGGCCTTACCTGAGCCAGCCCCATGAGGAAGCTGCCCAGTGGCACCATGGGGAGAAATGGGATCTGGCCGTGGAGTGAGGCCTTCGTCTCTGCCCTGAGCTCTTTGTCTGCTGTGCACGGCTCCATTCTTCCTCCAGACCTGCTGAGCAACATCTGGAGGGAGTGGGGGCTCCCTGTGGGGGAGACAGATGGGCAATTATTGAAACTTGTTATTAATTTACCCTTCATCTTATTCCTTGCCAAATGTACCCCCCCTTGATGTGTCCCTGCAGGCCCCAACTATAAGCACAGCCCCCCAACCACAAGCACAGCCCCTCTCACCCTTTGGCCAGCTTGGGAGCTGATGCTGGGAAGGTATTTGAGTTGATAGAGAGGAAAGTGTTTGCCGATGAGATTGGCTGGGCACAGGCAGACCTGGGAGCCCTGAAGTCAGGTGCATTCACCCAGGGTGGGGACTCCACCCTCTTCCCTTTTGGAAATGGATGCTCCTCACCCCAGAGGGGCACTCTTGCCGTGCTCCTGCCTCCTCTCCCCTCCCCACAGTGAGCAGCTCCGCCTCCTGCAGCGTCCCTATTCCCGAGTCCCCGAGGTGGGCACCTCCAACTTGCAGGACCTGATTGCGGCTAACCGAAAGTGGCTAGAACATTACAAGAACGACCCCAAGTTGTATCCTTTTAGCTGCCTCCCAAACCCTGATCCCTTCCCGCCCTAACTGCCAGGGCAGGTGGGCCCTAGGCGGGGTGGGGGGCATCCCAGGAGGGTCCCGACTGGTCCGTGACTCCTCCCCAACCATGCTCAGCTGACTGCGGAGTTCTCCTTCACCTTGTGGCCAGACCTCTCTTCTCTGTGGTGCCCAAGCCAGCGGCTGGTTCCAGCTTGCTGCAGCTGGGCCTGGATGGGAGCAACAGACTGAAAATCTATCACTACTGAGGCGCTGAGCCAGGGGGCAGCCTGGCCTCTCCTGCACCCAGACCATGTGCCCTACTTGCTGCCTGCACATTACTCCCCTGATAAAGCATCCTCCCGGCCCCCCGCTCTGCTGCTTGCCTCACTCGGAACTTAGAGGAGCCCTGGGGCACCAGGGGAAACGGAGGGTGTGACCGGGAACAGTGCGCCACCCCTAGACTGTAGCATCTCAGGCTGCCCTGTGTGGCTTGTGCGTGAGCCTGGAGACACTGACGTGGGGCAGAGGCGGCGCTGGAGGGGCTCATGCTTCAGAGGTCAGGGGACTCCACTGGAGTGGAGCTGGTCTCTTGGACCTGTGGGGCCCGCTTGGAGCTCCCAGGGTTGCATATATGGTCCCTCACTCCCCTGAACAAAGCCTGCTTGGCATGTTTGTACTCTGGGACCAGGGCCTGCCTCTCTAATACCTCAGTCCTGTAGAGATCAAGCTTTTTTTTTTAAAGTCTCCTTTCCTGAGCACTCTGTCTCACCTTTTGACTTATCTCAGGATTGGGCCCAGAGCCCTGTGGGCGGTGGCTGGCCCCAGAAGTTTTGCCACTTGTCTTCCCTCTGCTGGTCCTGGGCTTTCCTCAGGGGCTGTCCTCAGGAGCATTTCCTCCCCCCCCCCGCCCTGGGGAGGAAGAGCATCCCAGCTACATTCTCAGGTCTCAGAAAGCTGCGGAGCCACTGGGAGAGACCGGGAGGGCTCACCATGGCTTCCTCTTCCTGGAGCACTCGGGTGTATGTGTGCGTTGTTTCCGTCTGTCTTTTCCACCTGTGCCGTCCCTGCCGCCCCTTTTCAGAGCCTGGAGACTTGTTCTGAAGGAGGTGAGGGGCTGGGCCCACACCTGCCGTCTGGCACAGCACCCTGCACCCTTCCCACATCAGCGGGCTCCTCAAGGGGACATGCAGGCAGTGCTTAACATCTGCCCCATCGTTTAAATAAAATGCCCCCCCTTTTCTTGTCTTGAAAGCGGTGGGGGTTCCCCTGCCTCTCCACCCGTCATTTCTTTGGATAAGGAACTGAGATCCCAGGTGCTTTTTTGGCATCAGTCTACCACATAGGATGTCCATTTTTGTTCATTCTGTGTGCTTTGGGACTAGCTCATGTGCTGCAACCAACTTTGACAATCCTGTGTTTTCTACATCAATTAAATCTCTGCAGGTCCATTTGCTACACAGTAGCTGTGTGAATGTGTCTCCTTTTTGAAGGCCTTTGTTTCCTTCTGCTTAAGAATAGAGGGAAGGAAGTGAATATTCACAGAACACCTAGGGCTCCCCTGGTGGCTCAGGGGAATCTGCCTGCCAGTGCAGGGGACACAGGTTGGATCCCTGGTCTAGGAAGATCCCACAGGCTGCAGAGCAGCTAAGCCTGTGAGCCACAGCTGCCGAGCCTGTGCTCTAGAGCCTATGCTTTGCAGCAAGAGAAGTCACCGCAATGAGAAGCCCATGCACTGCAACTAGAGAACGCCCATGCGCAGCCATGAAGACCCAGCACAGCCACGCATAAAATTTTTTTCAAAAAGATACCCCAGTATCGAACCTCATCACAACAGATCCGTTTTGTAGTTAGTTTCAGCTCCATTTCTGTGGGTGAGAAAACCAGCGCCTGAAGTGCTGGAGTTTAACTCCTGGAGTTTAAATGCCTGAAGCTCCCTACAAGAACGGAGCCTCACACCTCGTGGCTGTGTCCTCAGAGCACCCTGCTCCTGGGAGCAGGGCTGGGGCCACTCAGCCCCGAGCTGAGTTCTCCCTCATCACGCCCTAGCTCCACCTACCAGCTGGAAACTCACCATGCCGTTTCCCAGGGGCTACTTGACCCTGTTTCTTCAGGCAAAGGTGAGCTCCCTGAAGCTCTAAGCTGGCAAAATCAGGTGGGTTTTTTTCCTGCTCCAGTGGTGTGAGTATCCTCTGTGGTCTTGGATTTATAGCAACAAAACTGCCGGAAGAACCAGCTGAGAAAGTTGCATTTCATGGACTGCAAAAGGAAACCAACTTAAACACAAAGGTACCTAGCCTTTTGAGTCTGAACCGCTCTGAGGATGGGAGGGAGAAAGGTACTGAGAGGAGCCTGCAGATGACTTGTTCAGCCCACTCGGATCTCACAGCAGAGGAGGTGGCCCAGAGAGATTCCGGGAGAGGCCAAAAGTACAGTTGGTGTAGCAGAGGTGAGACCAGACCTGAACAGTCCTGGCTGGGGCTTCAAGAAAGAGGGTTTTAAAAAGGATATTTATTTTGAACAGCCTCTGCATTCACATGGCTTTGTATTTAACTAGTACAAAAGTCAGTTCATCCATGGGCCATCTTGAAGGTAACAAATATACCGGTTCTTTCTGGAGATTTTATGCAAATATAAAAAAAAAGGAAACTGTTCTTCCCTTTTACAGGTGGGATAGGGTCATTCCTACTGTGGGGATCGGACAGTTTCCCAGAGCTCTTCTGTGATATGTTTATTTCCTCTTTTTCTTAAGGGAGACCCATTGCGCATGATTATAGCCCCTCTACTATGGAAGCTTCCACACCAAATGGCTGTATGGGGAGTGGGGAAACAACCCTGGCCTTAGGACACCTGGGTTTACTTTTCACTCTGACATTTACAATCTCTGTGACCTCAACAAGTCCTTTCTGGGCTCATGTCTTCCCAGGTCAAAAGCTTGAAGCCCGAATGCACAGTCCGGGGATGAAGCAGGGCGGCTGTCTCAGATTTGGTGACAGAGGTCTGCCCTGGGTGGGGAGCTGCCTCATCCAGCGGCCTAACACAGGGCTGGGGTGGGCAGGGGTGCCGGCAGCTATTGCCGCCTGTTCCTCTAGCAGCTTCTTCAGGGAAGGCAGGAAGTGATGGTTTAAAAAAAAGCACCTGCCCTCAGCAGTGTTGATGAACTGGAACATCTCCTCGTTCCTCTTTTCCTCCCGCATCTCCAGTCTTCCTCTCCTGCCTCCCTGATTGGCTTTGCCACCTCCAGCAGGTACATACACAGAGGGCCCAGGGAAGGGCAGTGTAATGCCATTTTTCATCATGGAGGAGAGGGGCATCTGCTCCTGAGGGGTCCTGCTCAGGTTTAAATGCAGTAGAAGTGTGAATCAAAAGGTTCACTCTATCCTCTCTGTGCCTCGAGTCTCAGATCTTTAAAATGGGGTTAAATAGCAAAATCTAGCCAAACTGAACAACAAGACACTAAACAACCCAACTGAAAGATGGGCGGAAGACCTAAATAGACATTTCTACAATGACAAATGGAGATGCTCATTATCACTAAATACTAAGAGAATTGCAAACCAAATCCACAATCAGGTACCACCTCACATCAGTCAGAATGGCCATCACTAAAAAGTCTACAAATAACGAATGTTGGAGGGGGTTGTGGAGAAAAAGGAACCCTCCTACACTGTTGGTAGGAATGTAAACTGGTGCAGTCAGGATGGAAAATAGTACGGTGGTTCCTCAAAAAACTAAAAATAGAGTTGCTGTATGATCCAGCAATCCCACTCCTGGGCGTATATCCAGACGAAACTATAATTCAAAAAGATACATGGCACCCTTATGTTCATAGCAGCACGATTCACAATAGCCAAGAGATGGAAGCAACCTAATATCCATCAACAGATGAATGGGTAGAGAAGATGTGCATATACGCAATGGAATACTACTCAGCCATAGAAAGTGAAATAATGCCACTTGCAGCAACATGACAAGATGTAGAGATTATACTAAATGAAGTCAGTAAGTGAAAGGCAAATACCATATGATATCACTTATATGTAGAATCTAAAATATGACATGGATGAACTTATCTATGAAACAGAAACAGACTCACAAACGTAGATTTGTGGGACTGGCAGTTTGGGATTACAGATGCAAATGAGTATATTATAGGATGGATACGTAGCAGGGTCCTACTGTATAGCACAGGGAACTATGTTCCATACTCTGTTTTAAACCATAACAGAAAATAATTTGAGAAATATATAGCTCAGTCACTTTGCTGGATAGCAGAAATTAACATAACATTGTAAATCAACTACTAAAATTTAAAAATAAAAAAAAGATTTAAAAATAGGAGGATCTAGCCCATAAAGTTGTTACAGGGATTAAAGAAGTTAATCCATGTAAAGTTCTCAGAACAGTGTTCAGCACATAGTAAGGAGAATGATGTCACCAAGATGGTGACATAGGGTGTTCCTGACTTTCCCCCATTCACAATAGCGACTATCAACTATTCATGGATAAGGGACTACGGAGAGAATCCTAGAACCTGGGAGCAAGGCTGAAGCACCCTCTGTACCATAAAGACCCAGGCATATTGCCTTAGAGGGGGTAAGAGGAACAGCCACACACTGACCACATTGCCCCTCCCCTAAGCTGGCATAGCCCCACATGGAGAGGTCTCCCCTGAGACTATGGTTCTTCCAGAGGGAAAGAGCCTGGGGGTGACATCCAGCATCTCCAGCATTGTGGGTCAGCTCATGGGAGTCCTTGCTCTGGTTTCACGCCACTGGGATCACAGGAGACTGAGGCTCAGCCATTGGGAATCTGATGGAGAAGGTGGAGGGGCTTCCAGTACTGGGTCTTGGCAGATCAAATTTGTACCTGCAGAGACCAATTATAGTCTCAACCTGTGGCTTTGCTCATCTGCAGAGCAAATCAGTGGTGCCACATGGCCAGGGAACTTGGCAGAGTGCATGCAGGTCTGCATGACTCAGGTCCTCAAGTGAGAAGTTCCACCAGCCCTGGAGCCTGGTCAGCTCACTTCAAGATGGAAGAGTTGAGTTATACAGTCCTACCAGCTGTGGAGTGCCTCTCAGCCTCTCCCAGGCAGAAAGCCTGGAAAAATCTGGGAGTTGTCTGAAGTGGGCCTCCCAGTCGCACCCAGGCAGGAGGACAGACATAGCCTTACCTGCTGCCAATTTGGTTTTTTGCCCATTAAGAAGAAGGGCTGCTTGAGAACATCTGAAAACTGCTATGTAATCCATCAATGCTTGAGCCCAGAGGCAGGTGGGCAGAGCTGATCACCCTTATTGTAAGGGTAGTAGCCCCTCGTCAGGCCAGGGAACTTGGGGCACAGGTTGGTTTCAGTCAAGACCACAGAGAGCCTTCCTGGCCTTGGAGCTGAACTCCCAAGAACAGCTGGGTGGAGAAACTGATTCATAGCTCCACTTATTGCTAAATGCAGCCATTGGCCCACCTGACCAGGGAATCCTCCCAGAGAGAGGCTGCATATAGCCCATCCAGCAGTCCTGCTTACGGTGTCACTTGGACAAAGAGCACAGCCCGTGGCTTTCCCTGTCTTTAGGGCAAAGCTACTGGCCTTACCTGATGAGGATATCCAGTGCACAACTTTTGCCTGATTTGGGTCCCCAAATGTGGAGCCATGCAGGCCCAGGGTCCCATTCCTGTCTCATGAGGGCTAGGGAAGCGAAGCTCTAGCCCCACCAACTGCTAAGGATAGTACCCAGCCCCACTGTGTAGGAAGCCTGACCAGAGAACTCAGGCTACTGCACAGCCTATCCTGCAGGCTCCTCCGGCTAGAGAACCATGCCAGCAGCCTCGTCCAACTGTTCTTAAGGCCAGTGGCACCTCCTCCCCCAGTTTCAGAGCTTAAACAGTTGCCTCAAACAGGAATAGATCCTATTAGTAGGCCCCACCTGCCCAAGGACATTACCAACAGATATGTCCAGAGCTAAACTGAGCTGACAGGTGAACTGTCTCTGCCCAGGCAAACCTGCAAAGACTGGGAGACCTTACTCATGTGGGAAGATACCAACATAAATAATCAAGGGTCATGAATAGATGAGACCAAAGGAAACTAATAAAGTTCTAAAAACTGACTTTAGAGAAATGGAGATCTATATTCTGTCAAAGAATTCAGAATAATGCTCTTAAAGGAGTTTAGTGAGCTACAAGAATACACAATGACTAAATGGAATTAGGAAAATAATGCAAGAGCCCAGCAAGTTCAGTAAATAGAAACCATCAAAAACAAAAGAATCAGAGCTGAAAAATATAATGGAAGAATTCAATATAAAAAAAAAAAAAAAAGGCACACTCAGCATTCAGAAGAATCAGTAACCTGGAAGCTAAGAAATTTGGAACTGTACAGTCAGAGAAGCAAAAAGAAAGGAAAAATAAAGTGCAGAAAGCCTATGGAACTTATGGGACACAATAAAAAGAAACAATATTCACATTATGGGAATTCTGGAATGATAAAAAGAAATGGATAGAAGATATTTTAAGCAATAATGGCTAAAAACTTCCCAAACCTGGGGATAGAAATAGATATCCAGATCCAAGAGAACCTCAAATAGGTTGAACCTGAATAGGGCTGCAGTGAGATACATTATAATTAAATTGTCAAAAGTCAAATAATTTTTAAAGCAGCAAGAGAAAAGTTATGTATAAGGGGAGACTGTTTGCAAATTTCTCAACATAAATTTTTTAGGTCAGAAAAGAATGAGATAATATATTTAAAATAGTGAAAGAAAAAAAAAACCCACCTGTCAACCAAGAATACTATATTAGATGAAACTGTCCTTCAGAAATGGAGGGATAAAGACTTTCCTGAACAAACAAAAGCTGAGAGAATTCACCATTAGCCCTTGCCCTGTAAGAAAAGTTAAAAGGAATTCTTTGAGTGGAAATAAAAAGACTCTAGTTAGCATCATAAATAGTAAATATACAGTCAGATTCAGTAATAGTAGTGTGTAATTCACAACTCTAGTTTAAAAGTTAGAAAACAAATGTAGTAATAATAGCCATTTTAACAATATTCTTTTAGTTATACAATATAGAAACATGTAAATTGCAACATCAATACTCTAAAATGTGAGGGGGAAAAGTAAAAATGGCAGGCTTTGAAATTCCATTGAAGTTATCAGTTTAAAATAGACTGTTACCACTGCTATTTAACACAGATAACCAACAAGGACCTGTGGTATAGCACAGGGAATGCTGCTCAACACACTTTAATAATCTAAATGGGAAAAGGATTTGAAAAGTAGACACGTGTATATGTATCACTGAATCGCCTTGCTGTATACCTGAAATTAAAACATTGTTAATCATCTATTCTTTAATATAAAAATTTAAAGAAATAGGGAATCACGATTATAAGATATTTTACTTAAGCCTCATGGTAACCACAGGGAAAAACCTGTAGTAATTATACACAAGAACATATAAAGAAGTCAAAACATTTTGATACCAGAAGACATCATCAAAACACACAAAAAGACAGCAGGATAAGAAACAATGAACAATAGATATAGAAAATGAAATGGCAGCAGTAGTCCTTATTTATCATCAATTACTTTAAATGTAAACAGATTAAACTCTTCAATTAGAAGACATAGAATGACTGCCTGGGGAAAAAAAAAAGATCCAAAGATGTGCTGCCTGCACGAGAATCATTTTAGCCTTAAAGCCATATGGACTAAGAGTAAAGGGATGGAAAAATGTTCCAAACAGACTGTAAGAACAACAACAAAGTAGGGGCAACTATGCTTAAAATCAGACAAGACAGACTTTAAAAGTGATGAAGAGACAAAATCATTGTATAATGACCAGGGGGCCAATATATCAAGAAGATAAAGTGATTGGAAATATTTAGGTGCCCAACACTGGAGCACATAAACATATAAGGCGAAAGTTAAGAGCTGAAAGGAGAAACAAACAACAATACAGTAATAGTTGGGGTCTTTAATGCCCCACTCTCAACAATGGATAGACCATCCAGACAGAGAATTAATAACAGTGAATTTGAGTAAGACTAGACCAAATGAACCTAACAGACATATACAAATGTTCTACCGGACAATAGCATATACATCCTTCTCAAGTGCACATGAAAATTTTCTAGGATAGACCATGTATTAGGTCACAAAACAAGTCTCAGAAAATTCATGATGACTGAAATCATACCAAGTATTTTCACTGACCACAACGGTATGAAACTAGAAATCACTAAGAGGAGAAAAATGGAAAATTCACAAATACATGGAAATTTGCCAACACTCTTCTAAACAACTGTGGATCAAAGAAGAAATTAAAAGGGAAATAAGAATACCTTGAGACAAATGAAACTAGAAACACAGTGTATCAAAACTTATGCAAGGCAACAAAAGCAATTCTAAGGAGGAAATTGATAACAATAAGTGTCTACATTAAGATGCAAAAAAAAAAAAAAAAAAAAAAA
>SJYC01040259.1:0-12630 GCA_006408675.1 Madoqua kirkii | reverse complement strand
CAAAAAAAAAAAAAAAAAAAAAAAAAGAATCCAAAGAAACAACTTTACGCTTACTGTAAAGGAGGCACTGCTAGCAGAGCCGTCCAAAGGTGAAACGTGCTGGCTTGGGAAGTGGTGCATTCTCTATCAGGAGGTAAAGCATGTGAAGGCCAGATAATCCTTACTTATTGCAGAAGAGATTCAAGATTTGGGTGGAAGTCTGAACTAGGTAAACTTGAAGGCATTTTTGAATCCTGAGAGTCACTGATTCTTAGAGACACTAAAAGCAAACATGGATTTCCTCCAGGGTAACACACATCTGACAGCTGTTGCCCTTTCTTCCTAGGAGTATTCCTGCCACTGCCCAGAAGATATGGATTCTAGGAGGAAGAACAGAGCCCTGACTGGTTCTCTCACCCTCATCCTATAAACACAGTTACTCTCCCCTTTCTGAAGTCATCAGCTGCTGTTCCCCAGCACTTCGCCTGCATAGGTGTGGGTGAAGCAGAGATGACTTTTGTGGAGATGTTCTTCATCCGAGTTATGGAAGGAAGGTTTCTATGGGGGGTCGAGTTCCTCCTCATCTTCTGCGTAGGTTAAGATGGTGTTCACCATTGTAAAGGGAAGCTCTGAAATCTCAGTGACTTAACCCAAGTCAGTTGTCTTGCTCATAGAAAGTCCGGTTAGCATTGGTGGGGGTGGAGGTGGGGGGAGCACAGATCTGCATAGATGTATAGGAACCCAGGCTGACTGAGGCTCTGCCATCCTTAGTAAGTGGCTTCTGAGCTCACCTTGACATCCAGTTGGAGAAAGTGATGGGAGGCTAAGTCACGCCTGAAAATAGCATCATCACTTCTACCATATTCCACTGGACAGAACTTAGTCTTAGGGCCCTACCCAGAAGTCAGGGAACTAGGAGCTGGAGCAGGACAGCCACTTCCCAGCACCTTCGTAGAGTGTGAATGTGTGTGAGTGTGTGTGCATAGTTGGGCAAGCATGAGGCCTTGGCAGACAGCTAGCTGTCTATGACCTGTTCTCTCCCCCCAGGCTTCCATTTTCAGGACTCTGACAGTCTGGACACACAGCAGATAGAGAGCCTTTTGAACATTAGAACAGATCCACTGGCCCTTTGCACCCCTGGTGCTTAGCTCAGTGGTAGGGCATAAGAAGGGTTTCAGGGTAGGTGAGTAAATAAGTGTCTGAGTATCATTTTTCTGGCTACAAATACTTAGATGTCTGGCAGAAAACCACTGGGCAGTTCTTCAAAAATTAAACACAGAATTACCATTTGATCCAGCAATTCGACTCAGTTGTATACCCAAAAGAACTGAAAGCAGGGATTTAAATAATCAGTTATACACCAACCTTCATAGCAGCAGTATTCACAGTTTACAAAAGGAAACAAGTGTCCATCAATAAGTGAAGGGGACAAAGAGTGTAATATATACACACAATGGAATGTTATTTGGCCTTAAAAAGAAATGAAATTTTGATACATGCTTCGACATGGGGGAACCATGTAAACATTATGCCAATTAAAAAAAAAACAGACAAAAAGACACTTTGATTCCACTTACATGTGTTTTCTGGATTAGTCACATTAATAGAAATGAACATAGAATGGTGGTTACCAGAGGCTGGGTGGAGGGTGGAGGGAAAAGGGGAATAGTGCTTGACATGTGTAGAGTTTTTCTTTGGGAAGGTGAAAAAGTTCTGGAATTGGAGAGTGGTGATGCACAACATTTTAAGTGTATTTAATGCCACTGAACTGTACACCTAAAGATGGTTAAAGTGATCCAAGAAGAAAACTAGACAATTCACAGATATGTGAAGATTAAACAACATGCTGAGCAACGAATGGGTCAATGAAGAAGTCAAAAGAGAAATTTAAAAATGCCTTGAGGCAAATGAAATGGAAATATACCCAGATTTATAGAACGCGGCAAAAGCAGTTGTAAGAGGGAAGTTCACAGAGATAAATGCCTACCTCAAGAAACGAGAAAAATCTCAATACCATCTAAATTTACACCTAAAGGAACTAGAAAATGAACAAATGAAGACCAAAGTTAGTGGAAGGAAGGAAATAAAGATCAAAGTAGAACTAAATAAAATAGAAAAAGACAGCAGAAAAGAGCTGGTTCTCTGAAAAGAAAACAAGGGCTCAAATGAATACAATCAGGAATGAATGAGGAGGCATTACAACTGATGCCACAGAACACAGAGGATCTTAAGAGACTAATCTGAACAATTCCATGCCAAATTGGACAACCAAGACAAAATGGATATATTCCTAGAAACAAATACAAACTTTCAAGGCTGAATCACGGAGAAACAAAATTTGAATAGACCAATTACTAGAAAGGAGATTGAATCAGGAATTAAATGATACCACCCTAATGGTAGAAAGCAAAGAGGAACTAAATAGCCTCTTGATGAAGGTGAAGTAGGTGCGTGAAAAAGCTGGCTTAAAACTCAACATTCAAAAAACTAAGATTATGGCATCTGGTCCCATCACTTCAAGGCATATAGATGGGGAAAAAATGAAAACAGTGGCAGATTTTATTTTCCTGGGCTCCAAAATCACTGCAGATGGTGACTGCAGCCATGAAATTAAAAAAGACACTTGCCCGTTAGAAGAAAAGCTGTGACAAACCTAGACAGTGTATTAAAAAGCAGAGACATCATTTGAATGACAATGGTCTGTACAGTCAAAGCTAGGATTTTTCCAGTAGTTGTGTACAGATATGAGAGCTGAATGATAAAGAAGGCTGAGTGCTGAAGAACTGATGCTTTCAAACTGTGGTGTTGGATAAGACTCTTGAAGATCCCTTGGACAGCAAGGAGATCAAACCAGTCAATCCTAAAGATATTTATGGGAAGGACTGATGCTGGAGCTCCAGTACTTTGACCATCTGATGCGAAGAGGCTGACTCATTGGAAAAGACCCTGATGCTGGGAAAGTTTGAGGACAAGAGAAGAAGGGGGTGACAGAGGATGAGATGGTTGGATGGCATCACCAACTCAATGGACGTTGAGTTTGAGCAAACCCTAGGAGATACTGAAGGACAGGGAAGGCTGGCATGATGCAGTCCATGGAGTCACAAAGAGTTGGACATGACTTAGCAGCTGAACCATAACAACAAACTAAAGTCCAGGACCAGATGGTTCACTGGTGAATTCTATTGAACATTCTCATAAGAATTAATACCAATCTTTCAAGATCTTCCGAAAAATAGAAAAGAAAGGAACAATTCCAAACTCACTGTTAGGCCAGGTTTACCCCAGGTGAGTACACCACAAGAAAATTACAGGCCAAAACTCCTGATGAATATAGATGCAAAAATTCAACAAAGTATTAGCAAAAGAATTCAACAATACACTGAAAGAATCCTACATCACAATCAAGTGAGATTTATTCCAGGGATTCAGAAATGGTTCAACATCTGCAAATCAGTCAATATTATACACCACATTAACACAGTAAATTCTTGGGCTTCCCTTGTGGCTCAGCTGGTAAAGAATCTGCCTGAAATATGGGAGACCTGGGCTCGATCCCTGGATTGGGAAGATTCCTTGGAGTAAGGGAAAGGCTACCCACTTCAGTATTCTGGCCTGGAGAATTCCATGGACTGTATAGTCCATGGGGCTGCAAAGAGTTGGACACGACTGAGCAACTTTCACTTTAACACATTAAAGGATAAGAATCCTATGATCATCAATAGATGCAGGAAAAGCATTTGACAAAGTCCAACATTCATTTATGATAAAAGAATTCTCAATAAAATGGGTATGCAGGGAATATACCACAACACAGTAAAGGCCATATATGACAAACCCACAGTTAACATCAAATGGTGATAAGTTGAAAGCTTTTCCTTTAAGATGAGGAACAAGACAAGGATGCCCATTCTCTCCATTTTTATTCAATATAGTGTGGAAGTCCTAGGCAGAGCAATTAGGCAGGAAAGAGAAATAAAAGGAAGAGGTGGAGAAAAAACAAAAGAAGAGATGAAAGGAAGAAGTAAAACTGTCCTTTGTAGATGGCATGATACCATATGTAGAAAACCCTAAAGACTCTACCAAAATAAAACCTGTTAGAATAAACAATTCAGTAAAGTTTCAGGATATAATCAATATACAAAATCTGTTATGTTTACATACACTATTAACAAACTATCAGAAAGAGAAATTAGAAGACAACCTCATTCACAATTGCATCAAAAAGAGTAAAATACCTAGGAATAAATGTAATCAAGGAGGTAAAAGACTTGTACTCTGGAAACTACAAGACACTGATGAAAGAAACTGAAGACATAAATGGAAAGATATTCTATTTGGAATATGGACTGGAATATTGTTAAAATGTTAATACTATGCAAAGAGACTTAAAGATTTAATGTAATCCCTATCAAAATTCCAGTAGCATTTTTTCACAGAAATAGAACAACCAACCCTAAAATTTGTGTAGAATCACAAAAGATACCAAAGAGTCAAATCAATCTTGAAAAATAAGGACAAAGCTGGAGACAACACCCTCCCTGATGTCAAGCTATATTTCAAAGCTATAATGACAAAAACAGAATGGCATAAAAATAGACACAGATCACTGGGCCAGAATAGAGCCCAGAAATAAACCCACATAGACATGCTCAATTTATGACAATGGCACCAAGAACATATGATGGAGAAATGACAGTCTCATAAATAAATGTTGGGAAAACTGGACAGCCATATGCAACAGAATGAACCTTGACCACTGTCTTACACCATACACAAAAAATTAACTCAAAATGAGTTAGAAACTTAAATGGAAGACTTGAAATAAAACTCTTACAAAGAAAGCATAGGCAGCAAGCTCCTTGATTTCATTTTTGGTGATAATTTTTTTGGATCTGACTTCAAAGGGAAGGCAATAAAAGCAAAAATTAAAAAGTGGGATTGTGTTGTTGTTCAGTAGGTCAGTCGTGCCCAACTCTTTGCGACCTCATGGAGTGCAGCACGCCAGGCTTCCCTGTCCTTCACCATCTCCTGGAGCTTGCTCAAACTCACGTCCGTTGAGTCCGTAATGCCATCCAACCATCTCATCTTCTGTTGTCATCTCCTTCTCCTACTTTCTTCAGTTTTTTCCAACTCTAGGGCTTCTCTGATTACATCAAACTAAAAAGTGGGATTACATCAAAGTAAAGTGTTGCTACACAGCAAAGGGAACCTTAACAGAATGAAAAGGCAGCCTACTAAATAGGAGAAAATATTTGCAAGTCATATATCTGATAAGGGGTTAATATCCAAAATAGAGAACTCATACATATTAAATGAAAAAAATCTGATTTAAAATGGGTTAGAGTCAATGCTATGTGGCAGTCTGGGCAGGATGGGAGTTTGAAGGAGAATGGATTCATGTATATGCATGGCTGAGTCACTTTGATGTCCACTTGAAACTATCACAACATTGTTAATCATCTATACTCTAATATAAAGTTTTAAAAAATGGGCAGGAAAATCTGAATATTTCTTAAGAACACACATAGATGGCCAACAGATACATGAAAATATGCTCAGCATCATTAATGAGAGAAATAAAAATCAAAATCATAATAAGATAGCACAGCACACTCATCAGAATGGCTATTATCAAAAAAGAAATAACAAGCGTTGGTAAGGATATGGAGAAAAGTATACTCTTGTACACTGTTAATGGGACTCTAAATTGGTAGAGCCACTATGGAAAACAGTACAGAGTTTCCTCAAAAAAATTAAAAATTGAACTATCACACAATCCAACAAGTCTACCTCTATGTATTTATCCAAAGAAAATGGAAAACACTAATTTGAAAATATATCTACATCCTCATGCTCCTTGTAGCACTATTTACAGTAGCCAGGACATGGAAACAACCTAAGTGTCCACTAATGCTAAATAAAGAAGGTGCAACATACACAATGGAGTACTATTCAGTATCATAAAAAGCATGGAATCTTGCCATTTGTGATGATATGAATGCATCTTGAGGACTTTAAGTGAAATAAGTCAGAAAGACAAATACTGTATGGTTTCACTTATACGTGGAATATTAAAGCAACAACAACAAAACCCTAGAGCTCTAAGCTCATAGACACAGACAACAGAATAATGGCTGCCAGAGGTGGGGCCTGGGGAGGTGGTGGTGGTGGAGTGGGCTAAATGGATGAAAGGGGGTCAAAAAGGTATAAACTTCAGTTATAAAATAAGTCAGTCATGGGGATATAAAATACAGCATGGTAACCATAGCTAATAATACTGTATTGAAAGCTGAAAGAGGAGATCTTAAAAGTCAAAAGAAAAAAATTTGGTAACTCTGTATGAGACAGATATTAACTAGACTTATTGCGGTGATCATTTCAGTGTATACAAAAATCAAGTCATATACATACAATACTATATGTCAACTATACCACAATAAAAATAAATATATTCATTTTAAAAAGTGAAGCATGGAATTACCATTTGATCCAGCAGTTCCACTCCCAGTTATATACCTAGAAGAACTGAAAGCAGGGAGCCAAACAAGTACTTATACGCCAGTGCTTACAGCAGCAGTATTCACAAACAATAGGAAACAACCCAAGTGTCCATCAAGAAGTGAATGGGATAAAAATGTATTACATACACACAGTGGTATATTATTCAATCTTAAAAATGAATGACGTTTTTTCTTTTTGGCCGCTCTTCTCGGCATGAAGCACTTCTCCAACTAGGGATCAAACCTGTGCTCCTCTGCGTGGAAGCATGGAGTCTTAACCACTACGCTGCCAAGGCAGTCCAAAGGGAGTGAAATTGTGATACATGTTACAACATGGATGAACCTTGAAAACCTGATGAGTGAGACAAGCCAGCTGAAAGGACAAATACTGTGTGATGCCGCTGACATGAGGTATCCAGAGTAGTCAAGTTATTAATATTAGAAAGTAGAATGGTGGTTGCCAGGGGCTGGGGGAGGGGAAAATGAGGAATTGGTGTTTAATAGGTACAGAGTTTTGTTTGGGAAGATGAAAAAAGTTCTGGAAATGAATAATGGTGATGATTACACCACAAGGTGCATATGCTTAACGCTACTGAATTGTGCACTTAAAAATGGTTTACAATGTTAAGGAAACAATCTCATTTACCACTACATCAAAAAGAATAGAATATCTACAAATAAGTCTACCTAAGGAGGTAAAACACCTGTAGTCTGAAAAAGTATAAGACGCTGATAAAGGAACTAGAAGAAAACAGAAGATAACATATACCATGTTCTTGGACTGGAAGAAAAAATATTGCCAAAATATACCACCCAACGTAATCTGCACATTCAGTGAAATTCCTACCCAATTACCAATGGCATTTTCACAGAACTAGAATAAAACATTTAAAAATTTGCATGGAAACTCGAAAGATCCTGAATAGCCAAAGCAATTCTGAGAAAGAAAAATGGAGCTGGGGGATTCAGGCTTCCTGACATCACACTATACTACAAAGCTACAGTAATCAAAACAGTATGATATTGCCATAAAAACAGAAATATAGATCAATGGAACAAGGTACAAAGTCCAGAAATAAACTCACACATCTATGGTTAATTAATCTATGACATAGGAGGCAAGAGGCAACATTTTCTCTGGAGAAAAGGCAATCTCTTTAATAAGTGGTGCTGGGAAAACTGAAAAATTACATGTAAAAGAATGAAATTAGAACACCCTCTAACACCATACACAAAAATAAACCCAAAATGGATTAAAGACTTAAATGTAAGATCGGATACTATAAAAACTCTTAGAGGAAAACATAGGAAGAACACTTCTGACTAAATCATAGCAAAATCGTTTCAGATCCACCTTCTAGAGTAATGAAAATAAAAACAAACAAACAGGACCTAATTAAACTTAGAAGCTTCTGAACAGCCAAGGAAACCATAAAGAAAAAGACAATCCATAGAATAGGAGAAAATACTTGCAAATGAAATGACTGACAAAGGATTGATCTCAAAATATACGAACAGTTCATGTAGCTCAATATAAAAAAAAACCAACCCAATCAAAAAATGGGCAGAAGACCTAAGTAGACATTTCTCCAGAGAAGACATATAGATGGTCAAAAAACACATGAAAAGATGCTCAACATCACTAAATATTAGAGAAACACAAATTAAAACTACAATAAGGTTATCACCTCACACTGATCAGAATGGTCATCAGAAAGTCATGGTACAATAAATGCTGGAGCAGGTGTGGAGAAAGGGGAGCCCACCCACCCTGTTGGTGGGAATATAAATTGATAGTCACTATGGAGAACAGTATGGAGGTTCCTTAAAAAACAGAGCTACCATGTGATCCAGCAATCCCACTCTTGGGCATATATCCAGAGAAACCAAAATCTGAATGGATACGTGCACCCCAGCATTCACTGCAGCACTATTGACAAAAGCCAAGACACAGAAGCAACCTAAGTGTCCACTGTCAGAGGAATAAGGAAGATGTGGCACATATATGCAATGGAATATTACTCAGTCATAAGAAGGAAATAATGCCATTTGCAGAAACATGGGTGGACCTAGAGATTATTATAAGTGACATCAAAAACAAATGTGATATCACCTATATGTGGAATAAAAAAATGATACAAGTGAACTTATTTACAAAACAGGAACAGATTCACAGACTTTGAAAACAAACTTATGGTTGCCAAAGAGAAAAGGTAGGTGGAGGGATAAATTAGGAGTTTGGGATTAAAATATGCACACCACTATATATAAAATGATCAGCGAGGATCTACTGTAGAACACTTCCCTCATAGCTCAGTTAGTAAAGAATATGCCTGCAATGCAGGACACTTGGGTTCAATTCCTGGGATAGGAAGATCCCCTGGAGAAGGAAATGGCAACCCACTCCAGTATTCTTGCCTGGAGAATCCCAGGGACGGAGGAGCCTGGTGGGCTGCCGTCTCTGGGATCGCACAGAGTTGGACACAGCTGAAGTGACTTAGCAGCAGCAGATGGGAAAATAATCTAAAAAAGGATGAATATGTGTACATCTGAATAACTTTGCTGTTCACCTGAAACACAATATTGTAAATCAACTATACTCTAATATAAAATAAAATTTAAAAAAGTAAAAATGGTTAAAATGGTAAATGTTAGGTTATCTTTTCCCACACATACAAAAAATACAAATGCCCGGGTTGCATGTCCACAAATTGTGATTCAGTTGGAATTGGTGAGTTCTGGGTTGCTTTTTAACAAGCTTCTCAGGTGAATCTGATGTGCAACTAAGACCCACAGGTCTAGCTCTGGTTTTTAGCAGGAGAGAGCAGGGGCATGCTCCCTCAGAAGCTCTTCTAGAGGAGGGCTTCTTGAATTCTAGGGTACGTATGAATCCTCTAGGGATTTTGCTAAACTGCATTCTGATCCAGTGGTTCAAGAGCAGGGCCTCTGAGATTTCACATTTCTAACAAGCTCTTAGGTGATGCTGCTGGTCCGTGGACCACAATTTGAGTATATAGATTCCAGAGACACATGATGGCCTTATCTGTGGTAGACATCATGGAGATCTGAAAAGGAACTAGAAATATTCAAGACAGCTGCTCCAGAGTTCAGAGGTGTGGAGCTGGGGATGTGTGAGCAGGGGGTGATCTGATGAATGAACTAGCTCCTGCGTACCCATCCTAAAAGGCAACCTTGTGGTTTAGCTGAAAAGCCCATCAAAGGTAGAAATAATCAGCTTACAAAATTGTGTGGATTTTGCCCAAGTCTGAATTTCCAGGACTTGCGTTTCTTAGTAAGCGGCCCCACTCAACTGAGCACGAGTGAAGCTGGCTCGTGCTTCACTGTCTCATGCCTCTTCAAGTCCTTTTCCTCCAACACGGTCCACCTCCGGTCCCGGGCCTTCCCCAACAGACCCCCTAGAGCCAAATCTCTCCCCTCCTATTACTGTCCCCTGCCAGAGTCAGTCCATCAGAGATGCGCCTTCACTCCGGCCCGCCCAGTGTGTTGTACTGGTTCTCTTCTCTGAATGGCTCATGAACAGTTCCACACTGGCCATTTTCCTGCCAGTAAGTCCAGCTGGGTCCCCTGGATCTGGCGGACTGTTCACCTGGCACCATCCTCAGGGTAGAATAAGCGGCCCCATTCAACTGAGCACGAGGAAGCTGGCTCGTACTTCACTGTCTCATGCCTCTTCAAGTCCTTTTCCTCCAACACGGTCCACCTCCGGTCCCGGGCCTTCCCCAACAGACCCCCTAGAGCCAAATCTCTCCCCTCCTATTACTGTCCCCTGCCAGAGTCAGTCCATCAGAGATGCGCCTTCACTCCGGCCCGCCCAGTGTGTTGTACTGGTTCTCTTCTCTGAATGGCTCATGAACAGTTCCACACTGGCCATTTTCCTGCCAGTAAGTCCAGCTGGGTCCCCTGGATCTGGCGGACTGTTCACCTGGCACCATCCTCAGGGTAGAATTGAAACTCAGTCTCTGAACAGTGGAACACTGGTTAAGGATTCAGATACTCTTTGAGTTTGAACCTCATCTCCACCTTTTCCTGCTCCTCTGACTTTGGATAACTTACTCAGCCCTCCAGGGCTCCAGCTTTCTCGCCTGCCCGATGGAGATCGTGATGCCTACTTCCCTAACCTGCCGTGAATTTATATTAGCCAGTCCTCAGTGAGAATTCGGGGCTTGATCACTGTGCCTACAGTTTGGGAGGTAACCTGCAGATGGCGTAGGCAGCCCTGTCCTCCAGTCACGCAAGGAGCCTGGAGGGCCTTTTCTCACAAATGCTGTCGTCAGCTGGTTCCCTCACCCCCTGGGTGGATCCTGCGGGCCTGAAACAGAGTCTCCCCAAGGGTCTAGAAGTCACCCAGGAACACATAACCTTTGCCGTCTCCCCTCTTTCATGCCGACAGCATGAGCTACCTGACATGTAGCTACCCAGGGCTGGAGTTTCTGTGTCTGCACTTGCGAGAGCTCAGGAAATGTTTGAGGAATGAGCTGTTTTTTGGAAAGTGCTTCTATTCAAGGTCATGCATCCCAGCAAAGGCTCTCTGGTGGCCCAGACTGATGGATACTACTCCCACCCTGCACAAACCTTCCTTTCCTCCCTCCTCATCCACCCCTGGGGGCCCCATCCCACTTCCTCCTCTCGAGGGAGGGGCAGTGGGACAAGCAGGGCTCAACTCACCTTCCTTCCCGATTCGGGGTCCACAGTCAGCCTTGACTTGGTCCTGCTGAGTGCACTTCTGAGAGGCCCTTCCTTCTCACTCAGGGGGCCGGGCCACCATGGAGGGAGACTTCCGGAGGCTTTGTTGTCTCCTGGGTCTATGCCTCCCCTCGCCTATCCAAACTCTTATGTCCTCTGGCCCAGCTTACATGCTTTTTGACCCTCTTGTGAGAAGTGGCTTCTCTGCGTGTCTGCACGTGGGCGTTGATTGCTTCCACCTGAATCTAACTCTACATAGCTCCTCTGACACTAGGCGTGGCGCCTGGTATGCTCACTGGCTTCATTGTCTCTGGCTGAACCCTGTTGCCCTCCTTGTGAGCCCTTTTCACCTCTCGGACCTCTGATGACCTCACTCCTTCTCCCTTCGGGCTCATCTTGCCCTAACAAGAGTTAGCTGAGAACTTCAAGCTTTGGCTGGTCCCTGCCAGGATAACACAATCCCTCCCTCCCAGTTTAGAGGCACCGTTTACACAATTTAACAGCCCACTAGCTGTTAGAGCAGCTTTGTTCACCTGGCTACACTGCATTCTCCCAAAGGGCAGAAGCTAGTAAATACAGGCCCCCATCCCCATCTCGGCTCCCCAGTGCTCTCACCGAGGTTGCCTCATTTTACCAAGTGAACTGTGGTTCAGAGAGGTTTAGGAAACCCAAGACACAAAGCTGGTCCCTTGTAGGGCCCAGCACAGAACAGAGAATGGAACAGGTGCCCAAAGAGGCAGCTTGGCTAATGGAAAGTCTTTTAAAAAGTTTAATGTGCTGAGCTTAAGCTGGGCTTCTCAAAGTCTCTCCCCCAAGAGACCAACAGCCTGGTAGAGGGGCCTCTTGTCCCTGCCTCCTCACTGACCCTTGCCAGATGGGAAAAAAGCCACCACATAGAAACATAACCTTTATTGCACACGGCGCTGGGTCTTTTTTCATAGAAAAAGGTATTAACACATAAGCATCTGCAAATTGGAGCAACTCCTGGTTTTTTTTTTTGGAACAGTAAAATCGCATGCAGTGTCTCTGAGTTGGGATCTTGGTCTTTGTCAAAACCACCTAGATAGGAGCGGGGGTGAGTAGGAGGGAAAAATTGCTGAGTCTTTGTGCCTCTGTCTCAAAATAAGGTGAGAGAAATATATAGATATATAGCTCATCGCTGTGCTCCTCTCTATATAGGTATATATCTCTCCACACAGATTTTGTGGGGTGGGGGGATTTGACGTGTACTGTCAAATTCTTTGTGCCCTGGCTTCATGGAGAAGAAGAAAATAGTTTGATTTGTACAAAAGAGTTCTATGTACAGGCGTTCATGACTCGGGGGGTTGTTTTTTCCTTGTTGGTGGGTTGTCAGTTTGATATAAATAATGCAGGAAATCAGCCAAGTTGTTGTGTGAGGGCCGGAGGTGCAGACAGGTCCAGGCTGGTGGCCGCCCTTCCGGCGGCG
>SJYC01040258.1:0-22163 GCA_006408675.1 Madoqua kirkii | reverse complement strand
AGTCACGTTCCTGATGGAGGCCTCGCGGGGCGGGACCACAGGGCAGGGTTCACGCCCCTCTGCCTTTCGGAAGAAGGCCTCCGACTTGGCGTACAGGGGCAGGTTACAGTAGTCACCTGCAAGGGAGGAAGTGCGCTGTGTCAGCGGCAGACGCCTCGTGGAAGCAGCCTGTTCCCCCGCCCCCAGCCCTCAGCCAGTCCCTCCACCCATGCGCAGTAACCAGTCAAGGAAAGATCGGTCACTTGGCCTCTCTGAGCCTTGGTTTCCTCATCTATGAAATGGGCATAATCTCATCTCCCTACACTAGTTCTGTGAGAAGGGAATGAGACAAAGTAGGGAAAAGGCTCCTTATCGGAATTAACCAGAAAAATTGCTCCATGAAGGCCAGGCACCACCACCCACGGAATCTAGAAAGAGCTATCAATCAGTCAGTCCTGCCCATGTTGGGGCCCCGATCAACTTCAGCTGGGGGTGGGCTCATTTTCTAAATATTGTCATCCTCAAAGCTCTGGCTGTTAGAAAGCTTTCTATACCCTGAGAAGGAAAGGAATCTCACTTCTTGTCAATTCCCCACATTCAACCTGATTCTGTCCACTGAGGGCCACCAGAGCAGGCCTCCCCATTTTCCCAAGCCTCCTTTCAGACGTCTGAGTCCACTTCGTTTCCGCATCCCTCTCCTCCGTCCTCTGTCCTACAGGCAGAATGTTCATCCTTTCTCACAGTGCCTCCATAGGACACGCTTCTAGGACTCCACATCCTGATCCCTCCCCACTGTGAGCACCCTGTGCACAGGCCCCTCTCCTGTCCAGGCACTCTTTAGGTCATTTCATTTAGACCTCGCAGACCCCTGGATACATTAATACCTGCTTGGATTTTGCAAATGAGGAAACTGAGGTTCAGAGAGATTAAGTAACTTACCCAAATTCACAGAGCTGGATGAGGAGGGGGAGTTGTAAAGGGCTGCTGGACTCCTAGGTCTCTATTCTTTCTGTTAACCTGTGCTCTTCTCTAGATGCCCCTGAACCCCTAGTTCAGCATGGCCCCTTAGCAAGGCCAGTGCCGGGCAGACCAGACTGCCTGGTTTGACAGCCTGTGCCTTGTATATGGTGGCCCTGATGTCTACTGGTGGACACTCTTGCTTCCCTCCCCCTGGTTATCCTAGACCTACCTTGCTGACCTCAAAGGGCATATACTCTGGCCAGGGCCCTGGAATCAGATGTTCCCTGTCAGGCTGGGTCACTGCCCACCATGAGGTTTGACCACCATGGATGTAGCTGCCAGGATTGCTCCTTAACTCTGTGCCAGGCACGTACATTATTTTTAATGCTCATTATAACAATGCAAAGTATATGCTCTTGTTTGCATTTCAAAAAACAAGAAAATTAAGGCCAGAGAGATTCCATGACTTGCCTGAGGTTACAGAGGTATTAAGCATTTGAGACAGAATGTGAACCCAGATCTGCTTGCTCCCAAGTCCTTGCTCTCTGCACTGTACCCCACTGCCAAGGAGCCGTGCTGGGCGGGCGGGTAGGGTGCAGGCAGGGCTAGGTTCTAGCTTAGGCTCAGGGGGTTGGAAGGCGGGACACAGCAAGGGAGGTGGTCTGAGCACTCACTCTTGTTGGCCCGGTGAGGGATGGGCACAGCCACGTTTTTCCCCCGGTCCGCGTCCTGGGGCTTGGGTGGGGAGGCGGTGAAGCGGCAGATGCCGGGCTCTGAGGGTGTGCTCATGGACGTCATGCTGTCCGCGTTCTCGTTGGTGCCCGTGGTCATCTGGTCAGAGGAGCTGTCGGAGATGAAGCATTCGGTGATCTCAAACTTGGCGTGCTGCAGTTGCTCCTCCAGCTTGGCGTGCTCGTAGGCCCGGGCCAGCTCCTCGTAGGTGGAAGAGGCGCTCTCAGTGGACACCATGCTGTTCCGTCCTTTGTCTTGGGAGATGCCAGGCACAAAGTTAAAAGGGAATGAGTGCGCCCCCATATTCACTGCAGCATTATTTACAAGAGCCAAGACACAGAGGCACCTGTGTGTCTGTGAGTGGGTGAGTAGACTAAAAAGACACACACACACAATCACACACAGTGAGATAGCGTTCAGTCATAAAAAAGGCAATCTTGCCATTTGGGAAGATATGCATGGACCTCAAGGGCATCATGCTCAGTGGAATAAACCAAAGAAAGACAAACACAGCTTGATATCACTGATATATGGACTCTAAAAACACACCAAAATAACAGCAAACAAAACCCCTAAGCTCACAGTTACAGAGAATAGATTAGTGGTTGCCAGAGGTGGGGGTTGGGATGGGAGTTGGGGGAAATGGGTGAAGGTGGTCAAGAGGCACAAATATCCAGTTATAAAATAAGCAAATTATGTGAATATAAGGTACAGGATGATAACTACAGTTAATAACACTGTATTGAATATTTGAAAGTTACTAAGAGTAGTTTTTAAAAATTCTCATTATAAGAAAAACTGTAATTGTATGTGAAGGATGTTAACTATACTTATTGTGGTGATCATTTTACAATGTATACAAATATCGGATCATTATGTTGTACACCTGAAACTAAATGTTATATATAAGTTATAGCTCAATAAAAAATGAAGTGGGCTCATGGGGAGAGGGTGTAGATGAGACCAGATAGAGCATTACCTTAACCATAACCCCAGTAGCCATCTGAAAGCCTGACTACGGAGTGGATGAGGCTCACATGACCCTGCTCTCTCCCTGTGAAGGTAGTGGTGGTGGCAAAAGTGGGATAATAAAGAACAGACTTTTAGACTACGTGGCAGAAGGCGAGGGCGGGATGATTTGAGAGAATAGCACTGAAACATGTACGTTACCATATGCAGAAGAGATGACCAGTGCAAGTTCGATGCATGCAGCAGGGCACTCAAAGCCGGTGCTCTGGGACAACCCAGAGGGAGGAAGGGAGGTGAGAGGGGGGTTCAGGATGGGGGACACGGGCACCCGTGGCCGATTCATATCATATATGGCAAAACCCACCACAATATTGTAAAGTGATTAGCCTCCAATTAAAATTAATTTAAAAAGTGGGATCATTGACTAACAAAATGCAAAACATCTTTCATTCTTTTTGAAGTCTGTTTATGGCTGTGCTGGGTCTTTGTTGCTGTGCAGGCAAGTGGGGGCTATTCTGTAGTTGGATGTGTGGACTTCTCATTGTGGTGGCTTCTCTTGTTGTGGAGCACAGGCTCTAGGGTGCTCAGTAGTTGCAACAATAGTTGTGGCTCAATAGTTGTGGCACACAGGCTTTGTTGCTCTGCAGCATGTGGAATCTTCCCAGATCAGGGATGGAACTCGTGTCTCCTGCATTGGCAGGTGGATTCTTTATGATTGAGTCGTCAGGGAAGCCCACAGCTTTCGTTCTTGATAATAAGCATCACCCTCTGAGCAAGCCTTAACCTCTTCTCCAACAAACATGTGTCCCATTTTCTCTATCATCTTTTGGGAGACCAAAATGAAATCCTTGACAAGCAGAGCTGTTAGGTCAAGCTGTTACAGCCACAGGGTAAGTCAGTGACCAGCTGGAAATGAAACTGACTGGTGCCTTGGACTCCATGAGCTGGTGGGTAGGAGTGGGGAAAATAGAAGATGGGGAATGGGGGAGCCTGAGGAGAGAGAGCAGGAATCAGGTCCCTGGGCTTACCTGTGTCCTGGGAGAGGCTGGCACTGTAGCTGTCACTCTCGGTGACAGTAACACCATGCTGGGAGCCCACAGTGCGCCAGTCGGAGGTGAGGGTACGGGCGGGGGTGGAGGCCTGACACTTGGTCAGAGTCCACTGGCTTGAGTACCGGTTCCGGGTGCTGTGGGCTGACTTCACGTTCTTTCTGGAGACTGGATCTGCACAGAGGAAGCAAGAGCTAGCACCCTCCAGCTGCAGCCACTCAGGCTTGGGCAGCTGGCATTTACCAGAAAGGGCGGCGGGGAGCAAGGGAGGAGGCAGGAGCAGCCGCAGAAGCTCCCTTGGGAAAGCTGAGTATGCTGCCTTTCCTGAACGCAGAGCTATCCACAGAGGAGGAGGGCAGCGGTGTCGGGGATACGGGCAGTGGGCAACATCCCAGTCCTCCCTGGCACTCCATCTTTTCTACACCCTGGGAAGAATGTAACCTCCTCTCCTGCTGCCTCATGACTGTCCGTTCATTCCCTACAGGCCTGTATGTATCCTGTCCTTACATCCAGAGTCTCAGTGGAAGATGCAGAGGCCCTTGGAGAGAAAGAACAATTAACTCCCTCAAGATTTCTAGGGTAAGAAAGTGAGGCCCAGAGAGATAAGGTGAGTGATATGCCCAAGGCCACAGCTAGTGGGTCTGTAATCAAGGTTTCTAGATTCTATTTCCAGTGCTCTTTCCATTCTTCCATGCTGCTCCTCTCTCCTTTTAAAAGAAAAAAGTCACCTCTGCATTATGCTGTGCCCAAGAAACCTCATCTGGGAGGTGGGCTGCCTCCCTGGGGATGGGGCTTACTAGTGCCAGGCCGGATGTCAGACATGTCGATCAGGGGTCCTGAGCTCTGGATGAGGGCTGGGTGGTGCAAGGAGACTCCAGTGCAGAAACTCTGAGGATTGACAGCCTGGCTGAACTCAGCATCGGTCACAGGGATGGTGGCCTTGTCATCTCCTGCAGGAGGAAGCACAATCAGCAGGAGTCCTTCCCTTTGGGCACCATCTTTGCTTCCCAAATTTCTCTTTGTCTTTATCCAACATTGAACACAAGAAAGGTCAGGTAAGGTCTCCCCATTAACAGAGGAGGCAACCCAGTCCTTAAGAGAAGCTGCAGTGAGTTCTGAGGTTGTGGAGTTGTTGATGGAGCTGCTTCTAGAACCCTGGGCACTGTCTGAGGACTGGTGGTCGCCCTTCATGGGATGTGGCCTGGGGAAGCCCCCTCAGCAGGACACAGAGATCGTGGCACCTGTCACTCACCCAGCTGCTTGATGCCCTCCTTGTCTTCGATGAGCAGCTGGACCCTGGGGATGTCAATGTGTAGCCGTGGGCCCTGGGGTGGCCCCTTCACGGGGGTGTCAAAGCTTCGGTTGTTCTTGCTGTGGGAAGAAGGGCTGGAGGTGTGTGACAAGGCAGCCACAAGGGGTTGGGGGAGAGTTTTGCAGGATAGTGGGGTCTTAGAAGCCTCTACCCTGAGTGAGGGGAGGGAAATAGGAAGAGAGAGGAAGTAGTGATGTGACACCCACCTTATCAACATTTCTGCCAAGCTCTTTGCATCTGCAAAACAGTAGAGAGAGGGGACTGAGTGAGTATGGGGTCTGAGCATGATCAGAATTGGAAGAGGCATGGAGAGCAAGGTGAGAGAATTCCCTAAAACGAAGCCAGGGCTGGTCTCTTGGGAAGAAATGTAAGGACCTTGGGGACAATCCAAAACATGGTAAGGTCTCACTGCTCCCAATTCAGGATTTGACTCAGGTCTGTTTTCCTTTCCTCAGACTTTTATCTAATAGGGAGACAGTATATAAAGTATTCCATCTGCTTCCTGAACTGACTCTAATCAAACAAGACATCACAGCAGGTTGGAAATAGGCGTCAGTGGTAGATCTATCCTCAGTTATCTGTTGGAGAGAGGAGAGAGTCGAGGATGAAGTACAGGTGGTCAGTGGGCACCTCCAGATGACATCAACCAAGAAGTTTTATTTCCTTCTCTAGGGCATCTGTCCCCAAAAGTACATGGATGGATTTGAAGGTCACTGTTTTATCTCATGCATGCATGTGCTAAGTTGCTTCAGTTGTGTTGGACTCTTTGCAACCCTATGAACCATAGCCCACCAGGCTCTCAGTCCATGGGATTCTTCAGGCAAGAATATTGGAGTGGGTTGCCATGCCCTTATCCAGGGGATTTTCCTGACCCAGGGATCGAACTGGTATCTCGTATGTCTCCTATACTGGCAGGTGGGTTCTTTATCACTGAGCCACTCAGGGAGCCTGTTTTATTTCATAGGGACCCTGAACAGATTTAGGACTCTAAGGTTAGGAATAGACAAGAGAGGAGAAACAAAGGACATAGGTAATCTACTAGACCTCTGATAACTGAGAATAACTGGTTAGAGTGAATCTTGCTTTATGAATACATTCAACCATCTATCTAGCCACCCATCATCCATCCATTTATTATGATCTATCCGCTGTTGATCCATTCATCCAGTGATCCACCCACCAGGAGTTGGGTAGATAAATGGATGGTACAGTGGGTGGTTGATGGTTTTTAAATGGTTGGATGGATGGATGATTGGATGTTTGATGGGCTTCCCAATGAATGCCAACCATTCATCCATTCAGCTATCAACCCATCCAAGCATCTATCCAACCATTCACCTAATCATCCATTCATCTATTCAGCCATTCATCCAATCATCCATTCATACAACCATACAATCATCTATCCATTTTATCATCCATCTGTTCTTCAAATATTCATCCATCCTCCATCGAGCCAACCATCTAGTGATTCAACTATCAGTCCATCAGACATCCAATCATCCGTCCATCCAACCACTTAACAACCACCCAATGAACCATCCTTTTATCTACCCAGCTCCCAAATACCCTAGGCAGCCTTAGTTATTCCCTCTTTTGTGCTCTCATTGTGCCTTCGCTGTGAACTCTATTAGGGCATGGGCTGCTCTTTCTCATTCATTTTTATATCTCCAATGTCCAGCAGTATCTACAATATAGCAGATACTCAGTAAATATTTTCCAAATATGTGAATAGACATTTATTTAGAAACTCGTTGGTCTTGGGTAAATCAAGCCCATTCATGCCAGACTATGGTATCAGGTGTTGCAACAGGGGAGGATACTAAAAATAGTTAACACCCGACAAGGCATAGAAACAGCTCAGTCAAAGCTGAGCAAGGTCCTAGAGACCACGTGCATGTCTTTAGTGGCTGGGCCCTAGGAATGTTGCAGAGGTCCTACATGAGAGAATGGGGCATCCAGGGTGGAAGGGAACAACATCTGTTTACCAACCAACTACGGAGTTGTTCAAATGTCTTAACCAGCAACATGGTTTTACCAGTATGGACTGCTAAAAGTCAACCTGGTGAGGGCAGGCACAAAGTCTTGGGGACACAGAGGAAGAGGCAGTGAACAGCTAAGGAGGTTTCAGAAGGGACAGCTGGAGTGAGTGCTCCCTTCAGGGGACATGGACACCCTCTCTCATCCAGACAGTGCTCCAGGCCAGTGCAGCTGAGAAAGCACAAAGAAAGTCCCCTACCTCGGAGCCGCTTCAGCCGCTTCTCTTTCCTCTTCTTGCGAACGATGAAGAGCAGTGCCACCCCCAGCGTGGCCAGGATGACCGGGCAGCCGATGGTGAACAGCTTCTTCACGTCGTCCCCCTCACCTTGTGCAGACTTGATGGGCGGGATGGTGCCTGAATGGGAGTGAGGAAGGGAGTCAGCTGTCCGCAGGAGTCGAGCGTTATGCAGAGTTTCAGGGGCAACATAGCCCTTGGACCTCTCCTGCCTCCTTTGGTCTTACTCCAATCTCTGCTTCGCAGTTCAGAGCCCCAACTCTCCCCTCTGCTCCCCCCAAGTTCTGGTCCCATCAGGACAGCCATGAATGGTTGTGTAGTTTTTATACTGCATAGGCTATTAAAGACTCCTAGGCCTGTTTTAGAATCATCCTGAACCCTTTCAGAGATGGTCTTCTGCCTGTTGGAGTTCAGTGTTCATTTCTAGAGGGCAGCTGATGGGCTTTGATTCCCACATCCAGCTGGTAAGGTTGAGGGGTAGTGATGATGAGGATCACAGCAGACAGAAGTCAGGGCAGTGGGATCCTGTGTTCTCTTCCCCAGATGGAGGCAAAAGCCACTCAACACCCCGCAGTCTCTCCCTGCCCCCTCTCCCCCACGGGTGATATCTGCTAACCCTGGGGGCTGCTAGGAGATACAATAAGTTCTCCTGCTGACAGAGCCTTCTGCCAAGCCCTGATGTTTACTTGTTTCAAAACCTCAGCTAAGAGTCATCTTCTTCATGAAGTCCTCCTTCTTTGAGCAAATACCCTGAAGATGCCACTTTTATTCAGTTTCCTCAACACACAGGTAGATTCAGTTAAGCTTGTGACAGCTGGTCCCTATGAATTCAGCCTTCTGTGTGCCTTAAACATGTGTGTGCATGACTGTGAGGTATCCACATGTGGCCGACACCAGCTGGTGCTCACAAAACATCCATGGGCTCAGCTACATTCCCCAGACTTCCTGGCAGTTAGGTTAGAGCCATGTTATTAGTTATGGACAACAGAATGCAAATAGAAATGATGAGGGTCTATCACCCACTGGCCAGGGCAGTTAGGAACTGCTGTGTCTTTTCTGTCTCTCTCTTGCTGGTGACCTTGGAAGCTGCATGTTCAAGATGGCATAGCTAACATGGCTAAACGATGGTGGCCAGCCAACCGTCTCAAGATGTTATGAGAGTGAGAAGTCTTTATTGGATCAAGCCATGAAGAGTTTAGTGTTCGTTACTGCAGCATAGGTTACCCCATCCTGGCTAATGTACCATCTTTGCAGTGTTCTTATAGAGCAGGACATCAACTACCTCTCTGCCTCCTCTCATCTCTTTAAAGCAATGGAGAGCAAGGGTTGTACCTTCAAAGACCCTCTATCTTTCTTTTCAATTTTATTATTTATTTGGCTTGCTGGGTCTTAGTTGTGGTATGTGAACTCTTAGGTGTGGCATGTGGGATCTAGTTCTTTGACCAGGATAGAAGCTGGCCCCATCTCCTTGCACTGGGAGCGTGGAGTCTTAGCTGCTGGACCACCAGGGAAGTCCCAAAGATCCCCTGTCTTCAGTGTTACTGACCTGTTTGCCTGCCTGTCCATCTGTGTGGCTGCAGGTGCATCTACCCACTTATCTGCCTGCCTGTCTGCTGCTCCTTTTGCCTGTCCTTTGCTTGATTACTCACCCATCTGCCTTTGTCCCTGACTAGGGTCATGCCTCTTTTCAATTTGCTGTCTATCTCTTTACGTGTCTGCCTCTCAGCCAGCTACCCCAGCAGCAGCCCCCGCCCGCCCGTGCCGACTCACTGCCATCGTAGTCCAGGGTGGCAAACTGGGCAGTCTCGTTGCCGCAGCCAGCGCTGTTGCAAGCCCTCATGCGCAGCTCGTACCACGTGGCCTCCCGCAGCTCGGTCAGAAACACCTCCCCGGAGCTGTTGGCACGCAGGCCCTGCCAGGCCCAAGTGCCTTGGGCCGGTACTCCAGCATGATGGCGGTGATGGGGCAGCCCCCGTTGTTCCAGCCCTGCAGGTTAAGCCGAGCATGCGTGGAGTTGATGTGGGTGAAGAGGTGCTGGTCTTTGCTGAAGGAGGGCTCTGGGGGGCCAGAGGAAGAGACAAAGGTTAGAGAGACTGGGAAGGAGTTCCCTGGGGCGGCTTGGGACCGCAGTGGTTCCGGGGGATTGGTGGGAGGTGTGGATGGGAGTAGGGATGCTCCAGCGGACAGAGGGGGAAGAAGAAGAGGAGAGGGATGAGGAGAGCAAGGCCTGGCCCAGGAGGAAGACAGAGGCAGGAAAAAGGAAGAGGTGAGCCATCTATCTGCCATCCCCTGCAGGAAAGTGGGGCCGGTTTTTCCTACTATGGTTCGTCCAGATGCTGCAGCGATGGAACTAGGTGGGGTCTCCCTGGAGTCTCTGTGCTTCCCTGTGCCCTTCTGCCCCATCCCAGCACCTGCCACCCTGTCCTGGGCCTTACCCCGCCCGTGGGTCTTGGCCTCGATGATCTCACTGATGCGCCCGGAGCCCACACTGTTCTTGGCCGCCAGCTTCACCTTGTACCACGTGCCGCACTTGAGGCTGTCCAGCCTGAAGGACCGCTCACTCGAGCTGACGAACACATCCTTCCACTCCTCACTGTTGTCCACTGAGTACTGCAGCACGAAGCCTGGCCGGGAGGTTTGCCTGGCTCAGGAGGGCAGCGCGGGGCCTGGGTCCCCCAGCAGCTGTCATGGGACTGGGCTCTGCAGGGGTCCAGCAGGGGGAACTTTTGGCCATTAGGATGGGGTGGATGCCAATTAGATGCAAAACTGGAAGAATCTTGGGTGAGTTGTAGGACTCTCTCCCATTGGCTCTTGTGTTAGGGTTTAGAAGCCAGGGTGGGGAGGGGAGCAGAAACCGGAGCTGTGAGACTTCAAAGGGGTCCTATTGAGACCCTGCTACTCTGTGTACAGTCCCCTGGCCCCAAAGCATAACTTGGGAGCTTGTTAGACATGCAGATTCTCAGCTCCCCCGAATCAGAATCTGTGTTCTTACAAGATCCCCTGGTGATTCATATGCATATTTATTTAAGTTTAAGTATCTAGAACATTTGTTGATCCTATAGATTTGGAAACTAAGACCCAGAGAAGAAAACAGACTTCCTCAGGTTCACACAGCTCACCATTGGCAATGCGGGGGTGAGTGTTCTAAAGTCCAGCTGTCTAGACTAGTATGTTTTCCATTGGCGCTTGGGTAACTCCCCCGTGGTCCAAACCACCCCTCCTCCCCTCACTGCTAAAGCCTTATGAGGACAAGCAGTGGGAGTAAGTGAAACACTTCCTCTGCCCCTGGCCCGGAATTCTCCGCACTCCTCATCCAGGCCCCCCTCACCTCGGATGGAGCTGCCTCCATTGTCACCCGGAATCCAGGTCAGAGTGATGGACGAAGCCGAGGTTTTAGAGACAGTGAGACGGGGCTGGTCCGGGGGAACTGTGAGGGGAGAGTCAGGAGCCCACACCACAAAGGGTTAACCTCTGATGATGGGGGCAGGGGTGCCCTCTTGCTTCCTCCCCTACTCCTGCTCATTCTCCCCCTCTACCCCTCCGGCCTCCTCTCCCACGTGGCCCCTCTGATCCACCAAAGGGTCTGTCTCCTTGGTGGCTGGTCTTATTTGACAACCCCTCTGTCTCTGTCTTTCTTTCTCTTTGTTTCTCTCTTGATGGAATTCCTCCCACTTAGCTATCCCTGTCCCCACCAGAGCCCCGCCCACCTCGCAGGGTCTCACCACTCAGAGCCCCGCCCACCTCGCAGGGTCCCACCTCTCAGAGCCCTGCCCCACCTCACAGGGTCTCACCTCTCAAGTCCCGCCCACCTCGCAGGGTCTCACCTTGCACCAGAAGGTTGACAATGATGGTGTCGAAGCCGCCAGTGTTGGTGGCTGTGCAGGTGTAGTAGCCTGAGTCCCAGCCTTCACCGCGCGCAGCAGCAACGTGCCATTGGTGTGGATGAGCCGGTGCCCGTCCATGGACACGGGGATGGCCGAGTCCTCACTGCGGGGGGTGGGGACGGCTTATGGCAGGCATCCCCTCCTGGAGCCTCCCCCAGGTGTGCAAGCAGTTAGAGCTGGGAGCAGTAGGCACTGGCTCCGGGACCCTAGATTCTTGAGTTTTCACTCCTGGGGATATCTAGTAACCATGGCCTCTTCAACCACCAGGGAAGGGAGATCCATGGCAGCCAACAGGGGCAGCCAGGGAGGCCAGGCTAGCACGAGGGTGTAGCCATGTTCCCAGCAAGGGCCTCCTCAGGGCTGGAGATGACTGAGTCAGCTGGAAGGGAGGGACATCAGTTCTCTTCATGGCTCTTCTGCAGTGCCCATCTTTGGGGTCACCATCCCTAAAGGGTCCTGCACACACCTGTCCTTGGTCCACTTCACCGCAGGGGCTGGGTCTCCCACTGAATTGCAAGGCAGTCGCACATCTCTCATCCAAGGTGTTGTCACGGTGCCCCCGAAAGAAATGATCTTTGCTGGGGCTAGAGGAAAGAGAGGATGAGAAGGACCCCATGTTTTCATTTTCATTTTCAGGGGGGAAATCGTTCATTCAGCAGACATTTATCAGATACCTGTTTGGACCAGGTATCATAGGAGGCTCTGAGGAGCCACAGAATGAATACAGTCTAGTCCCTGTCTTCGAGTTGCTTACCATCCAAGAGGGAGACAGACACTTCAGATCATTAGAGTGAAAAATACTATGGTGGGGGGTAGGTACAATAGCCCTGGGAGCAGGAAGGAGGAATGGAGGAGGTGAAGAAGGCCTGGGGCGACTTCTGCAGTTGGAAGCTTGGACTTGAATCTTGAAGGCAAAGAAGGAATTCACTAGCTACCAGGGGATGAGAATGGGGGGGAGGGATAGTCAGGGAATTTGGGATCAACATGCACACACTGCTGTATTTAAAATGGATAACCAACAAGGACCTACTGTATAGCACAGGGAACTCTGGTCAATGTTATGTGGCAGCCTGGATGGGAAGGGAGTTTGGTGGAGAATGGCTGGGTCACTTTGCTGTCCACCTGAAACTATCACAACATTGTTAATGGACTGTAAGCAGTGAAGGAAGGTGTGTCAGAGGGGAAACAGAACTGAGAGAGGCATGGGGGCCTGAAACCCATGGTGAGTGGGAGGGGCTCCAGCCTCCGGGGTGACCCAAGCCCAGGGTGAGTGAAGAGAGGGCAGCAGAGTAGGGGTCGGAGCAGTGAGCGGGAGGAGAAGCTTCTGGGGCTCTGCTGGCACCTCGAGAAGGCTGGGCTTCCTCCTGACATCACGAGGAGGCTCGCAAGGAAGTAGTGACATATTCAAAGTGGAGTTTTAGAGGAACCCCGGCTGCCTGCCGAGGATGTTTGATGGAGCTCTAGAGACACTGTTCTACAGCCAGTTCTGCCCTGTGGCTGGGGTTGGATCCTGGGACCTCTCAGTGGGGTGTGTGTGTGTGTGTCTGTGTGTGTGTGTGTGTCTGGGAGGTTGGGGGTGGGGGGTCCCCGGTCCTTTCCCTCCTGGAAGGAGATAAGTTCAGGAGAAGGGGTTGGCAGCACCACTGGGAGGAGGGGTCAGCGGAGGGAGGAAACTTGAGGCTTTGTAGAAAGAGCCCTAGATTGGAGCCAGAAGGGCTGGCCTACCACTCTGCTGTGTTTGAGGGCTGTGCCACCCCGCCCTATAGTATCTCCTGGAAAATGGGATGACAACTCTCACATCAGGGCAGCTGAAGGCCCTCCGTTCAGTGCCTGCTGACTCCAAGTCTGAGGCGGGGAGGGCTGACGCCTCTTGTATCTCATCCAAAGGAAGCTGGTTACCCCAGAAGTGGGGCTGGGCTGAGGCAGGTGCCAGCTGTCTGAGTCCTAGGCTTGGGGCCTCAGGGTTATAGACACAGGTGGCTGTGGGAGGAGGCAGGGCCAGGAGGGGGTGCCCAGGGAGGCCCAGAGTCAAGGCAGAAGCTGGAAGTCTCAGGCTTGTGTGGCTAAATCCCGTGCCCCAGGGTTGGCATGGGGGAGCCTGGCAGCTCTGTGAGGTGGCCTCTGTCTTGGTCTTGGGTTGAGGCCTCAGAACTATCACTGCCTGTAGAGTAAGGGTACACATGCCCCCATGCCACACTTATGCCCAGGTCAGGGGTTCAGTGGGGCACCCTTGAGAGCAATCATGTTCTTATTCACCCCATGCACCCCAACCAGCCCATAGCCTCCTTCGAGGCATGCCCTCTGTAACGTCTGTGATCAGTGGGATCATGTCAGCCTGAGATGTCCAGGCTTTGGAACAAGGAGGCTGTCTTTGTAGCCCTCTGCTCTGTGGAAGCAGCATACCCCACCTCTGTCCCCTCTGGAGGAGCTGAGCTGGTAGGGCTAACACCCCTTCTTTCACCCCCAGAGAAGAGTCTGGAGTGGGGAACCAGGGTGCATTCTGCTGGGCGCCCTGACTTGTGGTGTGGCCTCGAGCCTGTTGTGAGCCTTTCTGGGAGTCAGGGGGCAGCAGAGGCCCAGTCTTGGTGGGTGCAGGAGGGAGGCAAGTGGCCAGCCAGCTAGCTCCTTACAGCCAGGCCACAGACAGAGTGGAGGGAGACTACTCGTGTTGGGGAGAACCGTCATTCTAGAAGGGGCCTTCCGGCAGTTTCTGCCCTCGGCCCCTGCCCCAGGCTGCTCACCCTTGCCAGCAGGCTCGATGGTCACCTTCTCGCTGCTGTTGCCCCGGCCGGCGGAGGTCACGGCGGCCACCCATAGCAGGTACTGCTGCCCGCGGTTTAGGTGGGCGATCCGGTAGAAGAGCTGCTCCGGACTCGTCTCATACTCGCTGGGCGCCTGCAGGGCAGAGGCGAACGCGTACTAAGAGCCAAGGCCCCTGGGTTTCCACTTCCACCCTTCCTGGGGGCCCTGGGCTCAGTGGGGGCAATGGCCAGGGTGATGGGCGGTGGAGACAGGATCCTGCCTAGTTGGCCCTTTCTGGTTTTGGAGCAACACTGAACAGCTTGCCCTGGACCTGGCCCTGGGCTCGGCCCTGGGCACTGATGGGCCATTTCTGGGTCAGTTTCAGTTCACCTCTTGGACTGATCCAGTCACTGGCTGTGATGGCTTCAGGCCAGGAAATGTGTTTCGGGTGGGTGAGAGATGGCGGGAGACAGGAGAAGGGAGAATGGAGGGTCGGGGTGGGGTTTCCCAGGAAAACTCTGAGAAAAGGGTCTCTGAGAAGCTAAATGACTCCATTTGCCTTATTAGGGTTGTAGACAGGCTCCCCCAGCCTGTCCCCACTCAGAGTCACCTCCCAGCCCTACTGCCTAATGTCTCCTTCATTCCTACCACCTGTTCCCACCCCCACCCCCCATTCTGGGGGAGGAAGGGGAGGGAGAGAGAACTGCGAGAGCTTCATGGGGCAGCACTTTATAATGATTATTAGTGGTATAGATCACTGTATATATTTGTAGGTTATATAAATCTATAAAAATTTTTTTAACCAAATGACAGTTTTGACAAGTTGCCAACAAAACAATATCGGGTCCCAGTGGTTTTACCAGTTGCTTTGATGAAAAGATTATGTTGCCTTGGAAACCAGAGGCTCAGATATTGAAATGAATTTGAGAAGGAGCTTTTGATAAGCGCTAGTTTGCAGACCTCCTGTCAGCCCCTTCCCTGGTGCAGGCGGGATGGGGCTGACTTTCATTTCATTTTATTTTTTGGTCAGCCGCGGGGAAGGGAAAGCAGGACAGCACCAGGGCCTCTTTGAAATCAGGGCGGAAGTCTAGGGAGGGGGAGCAGCCCCTGGAACAGATGGGGGGCCCCGAGGCCAGAGGGAGCTAATAATTAGTTATTTTTGCAGTCAGGGGATGTTGCACACGCATGCCCCCATGCACACACTCTCAGGCACACGGACGTGTAGACACATTCAAGCACATATGAGGGACAGATCTCTAGACAGACATGGGGTCACAGAGGGACATTCTTTGCCACCCATGGGAGGGCTGAGGGGCCCAGTGACTTGTAACAGGAGAAAACATCCTTTCTGGTCCCAGACCATCTGTAAGAAGATGCTCAGGAGAGGGTACAGGCATCCCCACCACACACACAGAGCTCCCTGGCAGACTCCTCCTGCTGCCTCTCTTGTGGGGAGCTAGCCTTGGGCCCAGGAGCTCCCTGAAAGCCACCTTGAGCCCTGGTAGCTGGGAAGTCCTTTCAAGGTGCAGCGCTCGGGGACCGCGTGGGTATCTGCAGGTCATATCTGAGCACAAGGCAGGGCAATAAAGTGGCTTTGACGCCTGCCTGCCTTTCTTACTGTATGGACCACAGTATCTCTCATGATTCCTGGGGCCTCAGTTTTCTCTCCTGCAAACTAAGAAAGCAATCCAGCTCCACCTGCTCTGACTGGTCACAGTGAGGACACCTGAGGCAAGGGGTGTGCAAGTCCTTTGTAAGTGGGGACATGTTCTCCTTTGTAAATGGGGGCATGTGTTTCTGTGAGGGTGGAAGTGTGTGTGTGCATGTGTAGAGAAAAGTTAAGTATATTTGCTTGTGTCTGTCAGCGTGTACCTGACTGTACATTTGTGTCTACACAGGGCAGGAAAGCTTTGGCTTCCCCTTGAAGGTATTAGCATCTTACCCAGGCCCTGGGTGCCTTCCTTTTAACCTGAATTTCCTTTTAACCCCCCCCTAATCTCCTGGAATCACTTTCAAAAACATACAACTACACTCCAAAATAAAATCACAGTAATCAAAGGTAAAAAAAAAAAAAAAGGCAAACCTATGCAAGGAGAAACTATGGATTAATTATTTACCTATCTTTCTAATCAAAAAAATAAAAAATAGAAAAGTCATAACTAGAAATGATTTATAAATTTGAATTACATGAAAAGAAAACCTATGGTATAATAAAAAGTAGAATAAAAAGGCAAGCAATGAGCTGGCAAACATCTGCAACCTATATGAGCAAAAATGGTTATTATCTTTAATATGGAAAGAGCACTTACAAATCAATAAGAAGAAAACCATGATCTACCCAAATAAAAAATATAGAAAGGAGATGAACTGACAATGATCCAAAGATGCAAAAAGCCAAAAATTACATAACACACAATAATCAATCTAACTAGTTTAGAATCCAACTGACAGAAAATGAAAAATATATAATATCTTAGATTAGCATGTGCACAAGGGAAAAATATATGCTACTCATAATGCTGGTGAAAGTATAAGTTGGTACAAACTTTCTGAAGAGTAGTTTGTAAATGTGCATGCAAACTTCAAAAATATTTATACTTTTTGTGATCCATGGATTCCTATGAAAATTTATACTAAGAAAATAATAAAACAATGAGCATAAAGACTTTTATGAAGAATTCTCCATGAAAAATTATTTATAATGGTAAAAAACTTAAAATAGATTAAATATAGAACAATTCAGAGACTGGTTAAATAGATTATGTATATACAGGCACTCAAGATAATATTTTAAAAAAATATTTGATATCAACTCTATTTCAATAAATGGGGATGATCCAGAGAGATGATATGGGGTGGCAGGTGGGAGGGGGTTTCAGGATTGGGAGCTCATGTACACCCATGGCTGATTCATGTCAATGTATGGCAAAACCAATACAGTATTATAAAGTAGAATAAAGTAAAAATAAAATTAAAAAAATAAAATAAAATAAAAAATAAAAAGAATATTTAATGGTGTAGAAAAGTGCCTACATATACTACATGAAAATGGAGATTATATAACATTTTGTAAATTTTTATTTTATGAAAAACCAAAACAAAGCCATAGTGTATGTGTAGGTCAAGGATTGGAAGATTATACCCCAACACATTGCCAGTGGTTATCTTTAGAGAGTGAGAATGCAAGTAATTTTTACTTTCTTCTCTATTCTTCTACATGTTTATAGAATTTTCTATAATAAAATTGTATTATTTTGATAATCAGAGAAAAACAGCAAATGTATTAAACTGGAAACATTTCTAACAGGACTCAGTGCAGCTCTGGCTAGCCTTGGCCAGCCCCAGGGTATCTGGTATACCCTGGGGGTATAATTCCTGGTATCTTGCACCTTATGCAGTTTCCCACATCTATTCTGAGAATTCTGCACACACAGGGTCACGCACTCCAGTATGTGTGCACACACTCAGACTCAGACACACGTGCATCTGCCTTTCAGCCCACACTCATTCCCACAGTCTTGCTTCATCCCATGTACATGAGTGTGTCCTCAATCCTGGAGCTCTTTCAGAAATGAATTGGTGATGTAATTGCTTGGAGCCTGGAGTATATTTCCATAAAATGACCGTATCCCACAACCGCAGGTGGTGGTTAGGTCCCCTGGCCCCTTGTGCAGCCCAGTCCTTGCTTTGCAACACGGCTGAACTGAGTTCTCATCATGCCAGCACATCTGCCCCTCACCCGCAGGAGAGAGGTGGTTCCTCCACGCTTGGGACATGAAGGGGAAGGAGGGAGGGTCCCCGGATCTGCAGTAGCAGGAGGAGGGCATGGGGACCAGGGGCTCTGCTCTGGAGCCTGGGAGAGGTGTCCCCTACCAGTAGATTGGGTCTCTTGGAGACTGAGTGTTTAACGAGGATGCTCTGCTCCCAGACACCAATCCCTTTGAAAGACTTCATTATCAGGGGAGGTAATGTGCATACAGACTCAAGCTGGAGAAGGAGTTCCCACCCTCTCATCACTTCATGAAGGGAAATTTGCCCAGTGTCTATAAGACTTTACAATTGCTAGGCTGCTAGCAATACATTCATCAAATGTATGTCCTGGACAAGGATGCTCCAGGCACAGTGTTCTATGGTTGGGGACCTGAAGATGAAAAGATGCCGCCCTTGTCCTCACAGGGCCCCGCAGACCAGTGCGGGAGACAGGTGAGTGAGCGGGTAACTGCCCTTTAACACATTCAGCGTGTGCTAGAGGATGAAGAACATGCCATGGATGGTAGGATCAGTAGGGGCAGAAGTGCAGGGGTGTGAAAGGCAGAGCAGGTGTCGAGAATGGTGACCAGCCTAGTGTAAAAAGAGCCTGGAAAGTATGTGTGTACTGGGGGGAGGGGCAGGAGGAAGGGGGCAGGGAGGGGCAGGAGGAGGGGAGCAAAGAGGGGCAGAAAACACAGCTGAACATGTTAATTGGAAAATTGTCACCCCCCCACAACGACAGAGTTTTTAACCTAACATCTGCAGACCCCATGACCCAGCAGTTCCTTTCACAGCCCCAACAGAGATATATACACAAGAGCACCAAGAGACACGGAGTTCACAATAGCACCAACTGCAATAGCCCCAAATGGAAAACTATTCAAATGCCTGTCAATGGATAATTATAAATAAACTGAGATATATACACGTAATTGAAAACTATACAGAAGTGAGAGTGAATAATCTCTAATAACACACAACAATATGGATGAAATTCACAAATTCAAACTAATGTTGGGTCAAAGAAGTCAGGCAGATTATATATATAATCTCAGGGATGGGGAGAGCCTGGTGGGAGGCCATCTATTGAGTTGCACAGAGTCGGACAGGACTGAAGCGATTTAGCAGCAACACACACACACACACACACACACACACACATATATATATATATATATATATAAAATACATGCATATATATATATAATGCATGCATCCATGTGTGCTCAGCCACTTTACTCATGTCCAACACTTTGAGACCCTGTGGACTGTAGCCTGCCAGGCTCCTCTGTCCATGGGATTCTCCAGGCAAGAGTATTGGAGTGGGTTTCCATGTCCTTTTCCAGGGGATATTCCTGACTCAGGGATCAAAACCAAATCTCCTGCATTGCAGGCAGATTCTTTACCCACTAAGCCAACTGGGAAGCCCATATATATTGTGTATGTGTACTTCATATAGTATTCATCTGAAGTCAGGATGATGGTTATACCTGTAGGGGGAGGGTGGTGACCTTCTGGGGTGTTGCCCTATTCCTGCTCTGGGAATCCCCCCACTCAGTGCCTAGAAGTGCTATGAAAATTCATGGAGCTGTACAGTCATCATATGTGTACTTTCCTAAATGTGAAATAGTGACGGTGAGGATGGAGAGGAGGGGGCGGAGTCACTGAAAAGACATTACTGGGCTTCTCCTCTGGGAATAGAGCTATGGCCTCGCTGGCGAGGAGTGGGGCTGCCTATGGCTCAGAGGGTAATTCAGAAAGACCACAGGAAAGCGGAGAGCGGGAGACGAGATGATGACACAATTACCGACCAATTTCAGGGCAGCTTTCTGGGCTGTCAGAAGCTCATCTGCAGGTACTAGGGCTGCCGTCACATCACTAGTTGCTGATGGAGGGAGAAGCCAGCCTTCTGCTCCCTGATCTCCCCCATCCTGGGCACTTCTCTCAACAGTACTCATGTCCCCGCCGCCGGGAGCATCCTCTCTGCTCCCCTCACTAGCCTGGAAGCATCTCAAGGGCATGTGTTTCTTTGCACTTGCTCTCACAACTAAAACAGGTATACTACAGATGAGCCACCCAGCAGAACTCTGTGACTGAGTGGCTGGAGATAAGGAAAGGGGCAGAGGGGAGGATGCCTGTTATGGGATGTGGGTGCATAGCCACCTGCATGAGATGAGAACCTGCTCTTATCCTCTCTTCCCTCTTAGCAGCCCTTGGTGGAGGGCAGGGGCCAGCCCCCTGCACTGTGCCCTAGTGCAGGAGGCTCCTTACTTTAAACTCCCAGGTTTGGGAAGGCAACGCCCAGAGAGAGATGCCCTGGTCTTCCCCCAGCTGTCCCCCATCTTTCCCCCTCTTTAACTAGATCCATGCTGAGGGGGCCACTTAGGGCAGAGCTCCAGCACCCCTCTAAGCCCAGACTAGCCATGCGGAAAAGCTGAGTCACCTCCAAAAGCCATGGGCTAGTGAGTGCTCAGTCCAGAGTCTGGGATCTGCTAGGAGCTTCCTTGGTCAGCCAGACCAGAAGAGCCAAGGCCCTGTCCTCCCTCACCCACCTGCTTGAAAGAGACCCCTACTCAAATAAACCTCCAGGGCTTACGATAATCTTGCAGTCCCTGAAACAGAGGACTGACCCAAGATGGACTTGGGTAAGGCTTCAACCACTCTTGGGTGACTGGTGCCCATACATATCCATGAATCAAGTGGAAACAGAGATATAAGCAGCCCCAGGATTTGGCCCAGAAGCAGCTGATCTATAGGGTACTTTCCTTTCCTCCTGTCCTGCTCAACATTCAGCCCTGGGCCCACTTACCGGCTGGCCAGACCCGGGGCTGGAGCAGAAGATGGTGTACTTGCGGATCACCCCGTTGGGCTTGGTTGGGGGGAGCCATGACACGACCACACTGCTGGCAGATGAAGGAACAGCCTTGATGCCAGCGGGGGGACCTGGAACTGAGTGGGGGGAAGGTGGGGTCAGTTTAGCGAATGGAGGAACAAAGCCTTTAGGAAACAATGACAAGGTGGAGAGAATAAGGCAGATTAATCTGGGAGAGCTTCCTGAAGGAGACATCTCTGAGCTCTGGTTTAAAGGAGGAGGTTCTAGCATGGCAAACAGGTGAGAGGATAAAGGTGGTCATTAGGGGCTTGGAACAAAATCTCTGAGATGGAAGCATTGGAAGCGGCCAGCTGCAGAACTCTTTGGCCAGAACCAAGAATTTAATATACACAGGAAAGAAACAGAACCCATAAGGAATTCATCTTGATCCCAGTGGTCCTAACCTGATCCCCTAGCCAGTGCTCTACTAACTAAACTTGTATTTAGGCCAAATATACTGGTTACTTTGCTCTTTTTGGCCTGTGAGCTCCTTGAGGCTGGAGACTCTAGAGACCCACAGAGCAGGCCTCCTTTTGAGGGTCAAAGGTCAGTGGTCAGCCAGTGGGTGACTCTGTTTCCTGCCATGTACTCAGGGTACTGCCTTTGGGGTGCTGGCCAGGCTCTTTCTCTTTTCAGGAGGGAAAATCTACTTTAGAATTGGCTGAGAAACCCATCCCTAGTGGATCTGAGCCAGATGGACTGTGACCTCCCCTTGCTCCCGTGCTGGGCCTGCCTGGGAACCCGGCGCCTACAGCCTAGCAGCATCCTGTTTCCAGCCCATACTCTCCATCTTTTCCTTGTATTGCTGTAACTTGTCTTCTCTCCTGGGAGCTTTTACGCTCCTTTGAAGGTTGTGATGGTATCCTATTCAACTTATTTTATCTCTCTGAGCCTCAGTTTCTCCATCTATATGGACATAACAACCACATTAAAGGTTTGTAGTGAGAATCAGTGCTAATTAAGATAAAGCACCTGGCAGGGTGCCTAACACAGAAGAGACTCAATAAATCGTAACAGTTAGTACTTTTGCACTCCTTTCCTGCGCTCTCAGCTTTTAGCACCTACTGTAATTTTTAAAAAATCTAATAAGTGGTCAACAATTCTAGTTAAATAAAATAATTACAAACAGTATCATCCATCCAGGGGCCTGAGCCCAGAAGCTGCAGTCATCCTTGACTCTGCCCTTCCCCACTACTACAGCCTTGCCATTTACTTCTGCTAGAGGTCTCTGCTGTTCTGGGATGCAGGGGTTGGGTGTCTATGGATGGCCACTGGGGCAACTGCACTGTTCTAGTCTTCTCTGTCCTTGCACACTTCTTTCTTACCAGTTATTAAGAGAAATATGTTGGAATCTCCCACCATGATTGTAGATTTATCTATTTATCCTTATTGTTCTGTTGGTTTTTGTTTTTGTGTATTTTGAGATTATGTTATTAGGTTCGAAAAATTTAGAACTATTTTATTTGCCTGGTAAATTAAGTCTTTTATCGTAACAAAAGTGTCCTTCTAAGAATGATTTTTACCTTAAAGCATACTATATCTGATATTAATATTCCAGTTTTCTCTTAGTTTTATATGGGACATCTTTTATCTTTTTCCATGCTTAACTTTTCTACACCTTTATGTTTTGATGTCTCCT